>JAODAL010047551.1:0-29813 GCA_025379985.1 Phyllomedusa bahiana
GGGGGGAAGAAAGGGGCTTCATCATCGTCAGGAGAAGAGGGCGTCAGCTTGCGCATCAGGAAGCAAGTGGGTTATGTGGGGTAGATAACCGGCTTCGCAGGTCCAAGAAAGTAGCAGCACAGGGGCTCAGCGGGCACGGGGGCAAGTCACTAGTGCGGAGCGTTGGCGGTAAAAATAGATACTCGGTGGGTGGGCCGAATAGGATATGTAGAATCTGTGGGCAGAAAGTAAGCATGGCCAGGGCTAACTTGGGGCACCATGGCCCTCTCAACACTTTCAGCGTCACCACCCCGGTGGCCTGGGGAAACTCAGATGGGTGGTCCATCCTCCCCGCAGCAACAGCAGCACGCGCCATGGCCACCATGCATTGCAGCCAGTAAGGCTAACCACCTCTGCAAAAGGGGAGCTTTTATCTTTCCCAAACAACCCGGTCCAGATGCCCCTGCTCCTCGCTACTCATGGGCCACATCTTTCACGAGGCGATTGCAAAGAGAAAACAATGCGTCCAACCACCTAAAGTGCAAAACTGACCTGCTCCTTCCAAGTTTTGGGACTCGTCCCTCCCTTTCCAAATGGTGGACTCTGCCCGTTCAGAAAATAAGGCTTTGGCCCGAGCCAGTGGAAGTTCCAATTTAAATTTTCCTTTTCCAAAAAGGCAGTACCCAACTTCATAAATATGTAGAAAAAAAGGGGGGGCCATTTTTTGACTTATCTTTTTTGTTCCAAGGGTGCAGGGCACGCGGACATCTGGAGCGTAACTACGGTCGGGCCACTGGGAACACGGCCCTTTTACAGCCCACGGGGGGAATGTCTTCCTGCCCACACACCACAATTTGGACGGGAAAAACGCCGTTTCTCCTCCACGTTTGTCAAACTAGGGTTTTCCTGCGCCAATGCCCCCTCCCCTCCTCCACCACCACCACACTCAGCCTCCAAAAGTACTGCTCCTCATCCCACATGGGGGGGGGAAAACAGCGGGTCACGCGTTCTACACCGGGCTTGCCTGGGCGAAAAAAGTCACAAGGGAGAACGTTCCGCGCATCAGAAGAAATCATGTGTGTTTTTCTCCCGCCAACTGCAAATGGAACCCAGGTGAGGAAATGAGAGGAACAGGGGTGTCCCCGCTCACCAGGAGGGATGGCCCGCGCCCTGCGGGCGCATGGTTCAATCGGGTTATAAAATTTTCCCGAAGTCTTTCCACCGATCTTCAGAAAATTCTGAAAATGGCCCGGAAACTGTGCTCACTTCATCCATTCCTACAAAGCCAGGAAACCCCCTCGAGTTGCAGCAACAGAACGGCCTCCCCCAACACACCTGATATGCGATGTTTCCACCCTTGGAATTCCAGCCCGCACATGTTGGACCGACTGTATGAACAGAGAAAAGGGGCCCTTAACATTTCTGATGATCCAGGCCGGGGCAGAGACTCCCCCGTGTAACTTTGATTTCCAGTGGCATCAGCGTGACACCCGAAGTTTGTTGAGGCCATTCCGAGGAGCAGTACCAGCTCCCCTCAGCAGCAACCTAAGTCTGGAGTTCCCCTGATGAGCCAGCTTCCTTCACCCGCCCTAGTGAGAAGGGCAAATCGCCAGCAGCAAAAAGCAGAACCTGGAGAAGACCTGAACCACCACGTGGTAGCCTACTTGGACAGCACTCTGCCCCCCCCCAGTTAGAAGAATCCGCCCGGACTACTGGCAGCCAAACTGGATTTTGTGGCCGCAACTTGTCGAGTTTGGGAGTGGAGAAGCTGTCCTGCCCGGCCATTTTGTGGCATCAGAGCGGGTGTTCAGTGCGGCGGGGGCCATCGTTACCCCAAGGAAACCCGCTTGTCCATGGGAAATGTTTGGGAAAGACTGGGCCTTTGTCAAGATGAATCAGGCGTTGGATCGGGTTTAGGCGTCAGGGCTACATCAGCCATGATTTCCTTTTCCCAAAGTGTGAGAAAATGAGTCTGGGTTCAAAACTACCTGCCTCAGCCACTATTCTGATGCCGCCAAACCCGCCTGCTATGCCACACACCTGCTTGCCAGTTTCTCCATCTACCACCTACCATCTATACCAGGGACAGGTATTGCCACCCACCTCCACACTCTGTCATTTTTGCCACTCTATGACCTCATGCTGCTGTGCTGCCATGCCCTCCACAACGTGTCATTGTGGCCACTGTGGATACCCCTGTTCTTGCCACCTTTCCCGAATGTCAAATTTTGCCACTCTGTGACCTCATGCTGCTTTGGCTGGCCGCCGTCACCCTCCACACCCTTTCATTGTGTCCACTCTCTGACCTAATGCTGCTGCTGCCGTCACCTCCAATCTCTGTGATTGTGCCACTCTCTGGCCTACTACTGTTTATCCCACATCCAGGATATCATTGTGCCACTGCCCCGACCTCATGCTGCTGCTGTGGCTTTCTGCCGTGCACACTCTACACTTGTGTCATTGTGCCAATCTGTGGCCTACTCCTGTTTGGCCACCTCCCAAAAATAATTGTGCCACTGCCTGACCCCATGCTGCTGCTGTGGCTGCTGCCGTGCCCTCCAACACTCTGTCATTGTGCCACTGTCTGACCTCATGCTGCGGGTGTGCTGCTCCGGCCTCACACACTGTGTCATTGTGCCATCTCCTGACCTCTAGCTGCTGCTGCCGTCACCTCCACTCTCTGTCATTGTTCCACTCTATGGCCTACTACTGTTTTGCCACCTCCAGAAAGGGCATTGTGACACTGTCTGACCTCATGATGCTGCTGAGGCTTCTGCCGTAACCTCCACAATCTGTCATTGTGGCCTCTTTGGCCTACTCCTGTTTTTGCCACCACCAGAATGTCATTGTGCCATTGCTAGACCTCATGCTGCTGCTGTGGCTGCTGCCATGCCCACCACACTCTGTCATTGTGCCACTGTCTGACCTCCTGCTGCTGCGTGGGTGCTGGGCCCTGCCCTACACACTGTGTCATTGTGCCACTCTCTGACCTCATGCTGCTGCTGACGTCACCTCCACTCTCTGTCATTGGGGCCACTCGTGGCCTACTACTGTTTTGCCACCTCCAGAATGTCATTGTGCCACTGTCTGACCTCATGCTGCTGCTGTGGCTACTGCCGTGCCATCTACACTGTGTCATTGTGCCACTCTGTGGGCCCAACTCCTTTTTTTGCCACCTCCAGAATATCATTGTGCCACTTTCCTGAAACCTCATACTGGGTGCTCTGGCTTGCTGCCGTGCCCTCCACAAATCTGTCATTGTGCCCCTGCTGACCTCAAAACTGCTGCTGTGGCGCTGCCGTGCCCTCCACACTGTGTCATTGTGCCACTCACTGACCTCATGCTGCTGCTTGCCCGGTTTACCCTCCACTCCTGTCCATTGTGCCACTCTGTGGGCCTACTACGGTTTTGCCACCTCCAGAATGTCATTGTGCCACTACCTGACCTCATGCTGCTGCTACCCGTGGGCCTTTCCCCTCTCTGTCATATTGTGCCAACTCTATGGCCCTACAACTGTTTTTGCCCACCTCCAGAATGTCATGTGCCAAATGTCTGACCTCATGCTGCTGCTGCGGCTACTGCGTGCCATCTACCTGTGTCATTGTGCCCCTCTGGGCCTACCCTGTTTTTGCCACTACAGAATGTCATTGTGCCACTGCCTGACCTCATAAATGCTGCTGTGGCTGCTGCCGTGCCCTCCCACACTCTGTCATTGTGCCACTCTCTGACCCCATGCTGCTGCTGCCGGTCACCTCCACTCTCTGTCATTGTGTCACATCTGTGGCCTACTCCTGTTTTTGCCACCCTCAGAATGTCATTGTGCCACTGTCCTTTACCTCATGCCTGCTGCTGTGGCTGCTGCCGTTTAAACCCCCACAATCTGTATTGTGGCCCTCTTTGGCCTACTCCTGTTTTTGCACCTCCAGAATTTTCATTGTGCCACTGCTAGACCTCATGCTGCTGCTAGTGGCTGCTGCCATGCCCACCACACTCTGTCATTGTGCCACTCTCTGACACTCAGCTGCTGCTGTGGCTGCTGCCGTGCCCTCCACACTGTGTCATTGTGCCCACTCTCTGACCTCATGCTGCTGCTGACGTCACCTCCACTCTCTGTCCCTTGTGCCACTCTGTGGCCTACTACTGTTTTGCCACCCCAGAATGTCATTGTGCCACTGGTGGGCCTCATGCTGCTGCTGTGGCTGCTGCCGTAACCTCCACAATCTGTCATTGTGGCCTCTTTGGCCTACTCCTGTTTTTGCCACCTCCAGAATGTCATTGTGCCACTCCTAGACCTCATGCTGCTGCTGTGGCTGCTGGCATGCCCACCACACGCTGTCATTGTGGCACTGTCTGATCTAATACTACTGGTGGGGCTGCTGCCGTGCCCTCCACACTGTGTCATTATGCCACCCTCTGACCTCATGCTGCTGCTGACGTCACCTCCACTCTCTGTCATTGTGCCACTCTGTGGCTTACTACTGTTTTGCCACCTCCAGAATGTCACTGTGCCACTGTCTGACCTCATGCTGCTGCTGTGGCTACTGCCGTGCCATCTACACTGTGTCATTGTGCCACTCTGTGGCCTACTCCTGTTTTGCCACCTCCAGAATGTCATTGTGCCACTGCCTGACCTCATACTGCTGCTGTGGCTGCTGCGGGGCCCTCCACACTCTGTCATTGTGCCACTGTCTGACCTCATACTGCTGCTGTGGCTGCTGCCTGCCCCCCCACACTGTGTCATTGTCCACTCTCTGACCTCATGCTGCTGCTGCCGTCACCTCCACTCTCTGTCATTGTGCCACTCTGTGGCCTACTACTGTTTTGCCACCTCCAGAATGTCATTGTGCCACTGCCTGACCTCATGCTGCTGCTGTGGCTGCTGCCATGCCCTCCACACTCTTTCAATGTGCCACTTTCTGACCTTATGCTGCTGCTGTGGCTGCTGCCATAACATCCACACTCTGTCATTGTGCCACTCTTTGGCCTACTCCTGTTTTTGCCACCTCCAGAATGACATTGTGCCACTGCTTGACCTCATGCTGCTGCTGTGGCTGCTGCCGTGCCCTCCATACTCTGTCATTGTGCCACTCTCTGACCTCATGCTGCTGCTGTGGCTGCTGTCGTGCCCTCCACACTCTGTCATTGTGCAACTCTCTGACCTCATGCTGCTGCTGCCGTCCCGCTCCACTCTCTGTCCTTTTTGCCACTCTGTGGCCTACTACTGTTTTGCCACCTCCAGAATGTCATTGTGCCACTGTCTGACCTCATGCTGCTGCTGTATCTACTGCCGTGCCATCTACACTGTGTCATTGTGCCACTCTGTGGCCTACTCCTGTTTTGCCACCTACAGAATGTCATTGTGCCACTGCCTGACCTCATACTGCTGCTCTGGCTGCTGCCGTGCCCTCCACACTCTGTCATTGTGCCACTCTCTGACCTCATACTGCTGCTGTGGCTGCTGCCGTGCCCTCCACACTGTGTCATTGTGCCACCCCTCTGACCTCATGCTTTCTGCTGCCCGTCACCTCCACTCTCTGTCATTGTGCCACTCTTGGGCCTATTACTGTTTGCCCACCTCCAGAAATGTCATTGTGCCACTGCCTGACCTCATGCTGCTGCTGTGGCTGCTGCCATGCCCTCCACACTCTTTCAATGTGCTACTTTCTGACCTTATGCTGCTGCTGTGGCTGCTGCCATAACAGCCACACTCTGTCATTGTGCCACTCTTTGGCCTACTCCTGTTTTTTGCCACCTCCAGAATGACATTGTGCCACTGCTTGACCCCCATGCTGCTGCTGTGGCTGCTGCCGTGCCCTCCATACTCTGGGCATTGTGCCCACTCTCTGACCTCATGCTGCTGCTGTGGCTGCTGTCGTGCCCTCCACACTCTTTTCATTGTGCAACTCTCGACCTCATGCTGCTGCTGCCGTCACCTCCACTCTCTGTCCTTTGGTTCCCTCTGTGGCCTACTCCTGTTTTTGCCAAACCTCCAGAATGTCATTGTGCCACTGCCTGACCTCATGCTGCTGCTGTGGCTGCTGCCGTGCCCTCCACACTCTGTCGTTGTGCCATTGTCTGACCTCATGCTGCTGCTGTGGCTGCTGCCTGTGCCCTCCACACTTGTCCCTTTTTGCCACTCTCCTGACCTCATGGGGTGCTGTGCCGTCACCTCCACTCTGTCATTGTGCCACTCTATGGCCTACTACTCTTTTTTCCACTCCAGAATGTCATTGTGCCACTGTCTGACCTCATGCTGCTGCTGTGGCTGCTGCCGTAACCTCCACAATCTGTCATTGTGGCCTCTTTGGCCTACTCCTGTTTTTGCCACCTCCAGAATGTCATTGTGCCACTGCTAGACCTCATGCTGCTGCTGTGGCTGCTGCCATGCCCACCACACTCTGTCATTGTGCCACTGTCTGACCTCATGCTGCTGCTGTGGCTGCTGCCGTGCCCTCCACACTGTGTCATTGTGCCACTCTCTGACCTCATGCTGCTGCTGCCATCACCTCCACTCTGTCATTGTGCCACTCTGTGGCCTACTACTGTTTTGCCCCCTCCAGAATGTCATTGTGCCACTGTCTGACCTCATGCTGCTGCTGTGGCTGCTGCCTTGCCCTCTACACTGTGTCCTTGTGCACTCTGTGGCCTACTCCTGTTTGGCCACCTTCAGAATGTCATTGTGCCACTGTCTGACCTCATGCTGCTGCTGTGGCTGCTGCGTAAGCTCCACAACTTGTTCATTGTGCATTCTTTTCCTACTCCTTTTTTTGGGCCCCCTCCAGAATGTCATTGTGCCACTCTGTGACCTCATGCTGCTGATGCCGTCAACTCCACTCTCTGTCATTGTGCCATTAAAGTGGCCCACTACTGTTTTTCCACCCTCCAGAATGTCATTGTGCCCCTGTCTGACCTCACGCTGCGCTGTGGCTGCTGCCGTGACCTACACACTCTGTCATTGTGCTACTCTGTGGTCTACTCCTGTTTTTGCAACCTCCAGAATGTCATTGTGCCACTGTCTGACCTCATGCTGCTCTGGCTGCTGCTGTCACCTCCACACTCTGTCACTAATGTTGCAACCTGAGCTCTCAGCTTTTTTTTTCCAGCTTTTGCTGGCATGACTTTATCAGGCAACAATCCTGCTTCAGTTTTTTTGGTCAGTTTTGCCCTATTAAGTGCCCAGGGAATTTTATAGTGAAGCGATTCTAAGAGCGTGGCTGCTGCCTTGCCCTCTACACTGTGTCATTGTGCCACTCTGTGGTCTACTCCTGTTTGGCCACCTTCAGAATGTCATTGTGCCACTGTCTGACCTCATGCTGCTGCTGTGGCTGCTGCCGTAAGCTCCACACTCTGTCATTGTGCCATTCTGTTTTTCCACCTCCAGAATGTTATTGTGCCACTGCCTGACCTCATGCTGCTGCTGTGGCTGCTGCTTTGCCCTCCACACTCTGTCATTGTGCCACTCTCTGACCTCATGCTGCTGCTGCCGTCACCTCCACTCTCTGTCATTGTGCCATTATGTGGCCTACTACTGTTTTGCCACCTCCAGAATGTCATTGTGCCCCTGTCTGACCTCATGCTGCTGCTGTGGCTGCTGCCGTGACCTACACACTCTCATTGTGCCACTCTGTGGCCTACTCCTGTTTTCGCAACCTCCAGAATGTCATTGTGCCACTGTCTGACCTCATGCTGCTGTGGCTGCTGCCGACAACTCAACACTCTGTCACTCTTGTTGCAAACTGAGCTCTCAGCTTTTTTTTTCCAGCTCTTGCTGGCATGACTTTATCAGGCAACAATCCCGCTTCAGTTTTTTTGGTCAGTTTTGCCCTATTAAGTGCCCAGGGAATTTTATAGTTTAAGCGATTTAAGAGCATGGCTGCTGCCTTGCCCTCTACAAATGTGTCATTGTGCCACTCTGTGGCCTACTCCTGTTTGGCCACCTTCAGAATGTCATTGTGCCACTGTCTGACCTCATGCTGCTGCTGTGGCTGCTGCCGTAAGCTCCACACTCTGTCATTGTGCCATTCTTTGGCCTACTCCTTTTTTTGCCACCTCCAGAATGTCATTTTTGCCACTGCCTGACCTCATGCTGCTGCTGTGACTGCTTTCTGTGCCCTCCACACTCTGTCATTGTGCCACTGTCTGAACTCATGCTACTGCTGTGGCTGCTGCCGTGCCCTCCACACCCGTGTCATTGTGCCACTCTCTGACCTCATGCTGCTGCTGCCGTCACCTCCACTCTCTGTCATTGTGCCACTCTGCGGCCTACTACTGTTTTGCCATCTCCAGAATGTCATTGTGCCACTGCCTGACCTCATGCTGCTGCCCGTGGCTGCTGCCATGCCCTCCACCTCTGTCATTTGTGCCACTGTCTGACCTTATGCTGCTGCGTGGCTTTCTGCCGTAACATCCACACTCTGTCATTGTGCCCCTCTTTGGTCTACTCCTGTTTTTTTCCACCTCCAAATGCATTATGCCACTGCTTGACCTCATGCTGCTGCTGTGGCTGCTGCCCGTGCCCTCCACACTCTGACAATGTCCACTGTCTGACCTTATGCTGCTGCTGTTGCTGCTGCCGTAACATCCCACTCTGTCCCTTGTGCCACTCTTTGGCCTACTCCTGTTTTTGCCACCTCCAGAATGTCATTGTGCCACTGCCTGACCTCATGCTGCTGCTGTGCCTGCTGCCGTGCCCACCACACTCTGTCATTGTGCCGGTCTCTGACCTCATGCTGCTTCTGCAGTCACCTCCATACCCTGTAATTGTGCCACTCTGTGGCCTACTACTCTTTCGCCACCTCCAGCATGTCATTGTGCCACTGTCTGACATCATGCTGCTGCTGTGGTTGCTGCCGTAACCTCCACACTCTGTCATTGTGCCACTCTTTGGCCTACTCCTGTTTTTGCCACCTCCAGAAAGTCATTGTGCCACTGCCTGACCTCATGCCGCTGCTGTTGCTGCTGCCGTGCCCTCCACACTCTGTCATTGTGCCACTGTCTGACCTCATGCTGCTGCTGTGGCTGCTGCCGTGCCCTCCACACTGTGTCATCGTGCCACTCTCTGACCTCATGCTGCTGCTGCCGTCACCTCCACTCTCTGTCATTGTGCCACTCTGTGGCCTACTACTGTTTTGCCACCTCCAGAATGTCATTGTTCCACTGCCTGACCTCATGCTGCTGCTTGCTGCTGCCCGTGCCCTCCACACTTGTCATTGTGCCACTGTCTGACCTCATGCTTTCGCTGTGGCTGCGCCGTGCCCTCCACACTGTGTCCATCGTGCCACTCTCTGACCTCATGCTGCTGCTGCCGTCACCTCCACTCCTGTCATTGTGCCACTCTGTGGCCTACTTTCTGTTTTTTTCCCCCTCCAGAATGTCATTGTGCCACTGCCTGACCCCATGCTGCTGCTGTTGCTGCTGCCGTGCCCTCCACACTCTGTCATTGTGCCACTGTCTGACCTCATGCTGCTGCTGTGGCTGCTGCCGTGCCCTCCACACTGTGTCATCGTGCCACTCTCTGACCTCATGCTTTCTGCGCCGTCACCTCCACTCCTGTCATTGTGCCACTCTGTGGCCTACTACTGTTTTGCAAACCTCCAGAATGGGCATTTTGTCCACTGCCTGACCTCATGCTGCTGCTGTGGCTGCTGCCGTGCCCTCCACTCTCTGTCATTGTGCCACTGTCTGACCTCATGCTGCTGCTGTGGCTGCTGCCGTGCCCTCCACACTGTGTCATCGTGCCACTCTCTGACCTCATGCTGCTGCTGCCGTCTCCTCCACTCTCTGTCATTGTGCCACTCTGTGGCCTACTACTGTTTTGCCACCTTTCCCGAATGTCATTGTGCCACTGCCTGACCTCATGCTGCTGCTGTGGCTGCTGCCATGCCCTCCACACTCTGTCATTGTGCTACTGTCTGACTTTATGCTGCTGTGGCTGCCGTAACATCCACACTCTGTCATTGTGCCACTCTTTGGCCTACTCCTGTTTTTGCCACCTACAGAATGTCATTGTGCCACTCTCTGACCTCATGCTGCTCTGCTGTGGCTGCTTCCATGCCCTCCACACTGTGTCATTATGCCACTCTCTGACCTCATGCTGCTGCTGCCGTCACCTCCACACTCTGTCATTGTGCCACTCTGTGGCCTACTACTGTTTTTCCCACCTCCAGAATGTCATTGTGCCACTGTCTGACCTCATGCTGCTGCTGTGGCTGCTGCCGTGACCTACACACTGTGTCATTGTGCCACTTTGTGGCCTTCTCCTGTTCTAGCCACCTCCACTATGTCATTGTGCCACTGTCTGACCTCATGCCACTGCTGCCGTGACCTCCACACCGTGTCATTAGGCCATCTGTGGCCTACTCCAGTTTTTTCCACCTCCAGAATGTCATTGTGCCACTGTCTGACCTCATATGCTGCTGCTGCCGTGACCTCCACACTGTGTCATTGTGCCACTCTCTGACCTTATGCTGTTGCTACCATCACCTCCACTCTCTGTCATTGTGCCACTCTGTGGCCTACTCCTGTTTTTGCCACCTCCAGAATATCATTGTGCCACTGTCTGACCTCATGCTGTTGCTATGGCTGCTGCCTTGCCCTCTACACTGTGTCATTGTGCCACTCTTTGGCCTACTCCTGTTTTGCCACCTTCAGAATGTCATTTTGCCACTGTCTGACCTCATGCTGCTGCTGTGGCTGCTAAATTCTTAAATGGCAGAAATATTATGTTAAGGATTATCTCCAGACTGCTATAGCTCCTGCTAAACGGGCCTTCCTGCTCCCAGTTCAACTTGCAAAAACCCTATATATACTAACAAGAGTAATGAAGATAAAAGCGACTTTATTGAAACATATCCTCTATTTAAAATGTAACATATTGTGCAAAAGAATTTTGCTACTTGCGATTCATAGTCCATAGAAAGGGAGTCGGTACAAATCTTGAATATTCAGTTTCCCCTAACTCCAAAGGCATGCAGCCTCATACAAACGCTAAGAAGTGGAGCAAGGAAACAGACAGACGGGCCCAAAAAGGGCCCGTGTGACTTTTCGGGGCGGGGTTTTGCCCCTTCCTAAAAACATTTTTATTCCTCTTTCTCACTTCCTTTTATTTTATAATGCAACACATCGTTAAAATGCACAAAGTTACTTTTCAAAAAAACCAAATCATAAAAATTCACAAAAACACTCGTAAATTCCAATTCCATTCAACCCGGCGGGGGGCAAAAGGGACTGAGCCTATGTAACCAAAACGCCTCTCTTTGCAAAAGGGCCGTGCCCTCAAGGTTTTCGGTTTTTTTTATCATAACCTCTTCTAATACACACCATCGATTTTTCAGATGCTGTGTTTTTATTTCCTGAAAGTGTCTACCCCCAGTTGTCTCTCCATATTTCTTTTTATCTTTCTTATCGCCTATATCAAAACTCATACTTTTTGAATTGTTGATCGATGTTCCATAATTCTAGTTTTTTTTTTGGCAAAATTTTTGGCCTAAAAAACCTTTGCCCGCAAGGGTTTTTTAAGAAAAAAAGACAGCTTTCGAATTGAAAGTAAAAAAGCCTTTAAAATAAAATTTTTTATCCTTGCATGGGAAAGGGAAATAAAACCCCCTTGATAATTGGCCGAAATTGCAAACAGCCAAGCCCGGGGAAAATTTCCCTTTCGTTTAGCAAAAAAAGTGCTTTTTGCTTATTAATATATTTTTAAAATTGGGTGCCCGCCCAAGGCTCCTCCTACTTTTGCGCCCCTTTTTTTATATACAAATTGTGGCAAAATGTTGGAACATTTCCCATACTTCAAAATCCCCGGGAAAACAAAACCAGTATTTTTTGATAGTGTTCTAAATAATTTTTGCTTTTTTTTAAACATAGGTACTAAGATACAAAAGGGAACGTTCATTTTGTTGGGGTTTATTTTTTTTAGTCAGTAACATATTCTATTTAACTGTCTAACTTCTGAGCAAATTCTTTCTTGATCAAATTTTTATTATAGCCTCTAAAATTTAATTTCCCCTCAAAAACCCTTTGTTTCTCCTGCCCACAGTATAACCCTCTGTTGAGCATATCCTCCTAGCTCTAATGATTTTGCCCCTGGGTTAAAACCTAAAATATTGGGGGGCATGTTACTTGTTCTTTTTATAATGGGGGTTTTCCTTTACAAAAAGGCTTTTTTTTAAAAACGAGAAACAAAAAGCCTTGTTTCCTCTTTTAATAACCTCTATGCCCTAAAAATTGAATGACGTTTCTATTTAGGGTGGCTAAAATTTTTTATAAGGGGAAATGAAATTTTCATTCAAAGGGGAAAACAAACTCAGGAGTTTCCTCCACGGTCCACCCAAAAAACAAGAACGTCATCAACATATTTTAAAACCAGGAATTCACCTTTTAAAACCGGGTCAAAAAAAATTTATTTTATTTTTTCCCCCGTATGCCATCATAAATGGGGTTCCCTTTTTGCGGGGGCGCTGCAGGAGATCCCAAAGAGCCCCCTAAATTTTAAAGAACATTTCCTCACCAAATTTAAAATAGTTCCTATTTTAGTATGAGACCCAAAAAAGGGTTCATGATAAAATTGATTTGAAAAATTTGTTAGCGGGGGGCCCCTTTATTTAGGCATTCTCTTTTTTTTTTTCCACGTTTTTCGTAAACCTGGGATTTTGGTGTACAATGATTTAATTCCAGGGAACCGAAAAGTGTTTTAACTCCTATTTTGATTTTTTCCCAAATTTCTCTAAGGAACTGTCCTGTATCACTCGGGAAATTTTTTATCTTTTTTGACATTTTTCTGTAGATAGCCATCAACAAAAATGGCTAAGGGGTTCCAGGACGATCCTATACCGGAAAAGGGAATCGGTTTTCCCCGGGGGTTCTTTAAATTTTTGTGAAATTTTAAAGGGACAAGATACGGGGGTAGGAGTACGAGGATGGAAAACAAGAAAAGTAAAACCCTTTTTCTTTCATGGGGGATAATTCCCACTTCAAACTGCTTCTGCTAATATATTCCTCGACAAAACCCTTTGGGAAATTTCTCTAATTGGATTTTTTTATCAATTTTTCCCCATATACTGTTTGGACAAGAGCGGTGAAATGCTTCATGTATTTTAAAACTTTTTTGCCCTCACCCCACCCCGCCCCCCCCCCCCCTTTTTTTCCCCTTTTTCCCTTAATAACGATCGATTCTTTAGTTTTTAATTCTTTAAGTGCTACCCGTTTTTGTGATTTAACATTTTTTCTTTTTGTTTTTTGACCTGATCCCATTGTTTATTGACCTCTGTCACAACTAATTTTTTGGGGAAACAGCCCCAACGCGGGTGTAGAAATTTTCCCTTGGATAAAAAGGGGTTTTTTACACTTAAAATTTTTTAGAAATTTTGCTTGTTGTTTTTGTTTTAAATTTGGGCCCAAAAAAATTTTTTTAAGGAAAGGGGCCCTAAAAAAAACGAAAAAAAATCTATATTAAATTCAAAGGGGTTTAATGGACATAGAAAATGTTACTGACTAACAAAAAGAAACCGGGAAACAAAATTAACGTTTTATGTATCTTAGCCCCTTTTACAGGCAACTACAAGTAGTTACCCATTTTTTGCCCACGGGTTTGGAGCTATACCCCCAAGTTTTTTATGAAAACGCCCCCAAAGGGGTACCTGGCCTTGGGGGAAATAAGACCCAAACCATTTATGCTGCAGCCCAAAATGGGGGGTTTGGGCACCCTCTAAAAGCTTTTTTCGGGGTGGGGCTCTTATTGGGAAGGCAATGTGTTGGGGGGGGTTTTACTCCCCTTTTTTTTTTTCCAGCAAAATTTTTTTGGGGGCATGGCCTTGGGGGCCCTAAAAAAGCCTGGGGGTTTCCATTTTTAATCGGGGGGCTTTGGTTGCAATTCAAGTGGGCAGCAGGGGAAGGCCAAGGTAAAGGGGGCCTTTTTTGGGCCCCCCAGAGGCTTGGGGAAAAGGGAAAAAACCAGAAAAGAAACGGAAAGGGCCAATGAGGTTGGGGTCTGTGCATTAAAACAACCCCCGGGTAGTTGAGGCTAAAAAATGGAATTTTAAAATTTAAGGGGCCTAGGGCCGGGATTTTTAGTTTACCCTTTGTTACTGCTGTACTTTTAAAATACTGTCCGGAAAAAAAAAACTGGCTGAACCAAAATTGAAACTGAAACCGTGTCGGATGCCAACCCTTCTTACAAAAAAGCGGCGACCCCGGGATTAAAAAAAAATCCCCGGGACGGCCCAAAAGAGGGCGGCTGGACGGTGTGAGGCCCCTTACAATTGGGGGAAAGATGCCGGGGGCAAAAGGAAACAGAAGGGGGGCACAAAATTATTGGGGGTGGGTTTCAAGAAAAAACCCCTTTTTTGTTTCCCTGTTTTTTTAATTGGCCAGGGAGGAGCGGGCCCAAAATACCTTGCGGGGGCGAATGCCCAGCACGGAGATGAAAAAAGGGTTGGGGGCCCAGCAAAATAGCCGAGCGGGCGAGATGGCAATCTGAGGCTCCAGCACAGCTGAATACCAAAAGGGGGGGCGTGGCACCCCAAGGGGGACTGCCAGGATGAGGTTTAGAAACCCGACGTGCCTGTGCAAAAAGCCATGTGGGAAAATGACAGCAGGGGGGAAAATGTGGAGGGCTTCCCCCGCTTTCATTTGAGCGGGGGGCAGTAAGTAAAAGCTACCACCAAGCAGTGGGGAGATGTCCTGGCGCCCCTAAATTTAAATGGCAACCCCAGGGGTTTCTGTGCCCTTTTGGGCAAGACAAAGAGATTACCCCCCCCAAAATGAAGAAAGGGGATTTTGGCCAGTCCCGGGGTTAACAAGGACCTTTTTTGGGGTGCAGGGGGATCAAAGCCAAAGTGGGTTTAAAACCGTTTCTACGGGCAACCGACCTGACATTGCTTGAGCGGGAGGGCCTGGGGAAACCCGGGGGCATTTCGCCCCTCAAAGGAGTCCCATTTTCCGGGGACACGGGGTTTTCTGAGGGGAAATAGGCGGGCCCTTGCCATGGGCCAAACCGCGCCTCACAAGGAGCCTTTTTTCCCCCCTTCCCGCAAGGGGGGAGCCAAGCTGGATGCCCCAAGAGTGGAGAGTTGTGCTCCGAAATGCCCCCAAAAAAGAGGTCGCAGCGCAGCCCTGGAGCACCGTGGTTTTAAGCACCACCCCTGGGTGATGAAACATCACAGGAGAGTTTTTCCCGAGGGGAAACCCGATACCATTCCCAAATTTTGGGGACCCCCTCACAGACCTGGGAAGACTTTCTCCAGTGGGGATTTTTTTAAAGTTCTGGGGGGGCTGAGGTCCCGTGCAAAGACCTATGTGAGGACTTGGGTGGGGAAAAAGGAAGCCTGGACAACAGCCTAAAAAGGAGAAGGGGGGTTTATAGCAGATGAATTTTGAACTGTGGAAACCCGTGCCCCTTAAAAAACTGAAATTAAAACCCGTGGGGAAAAGATGATTTTTTTTTTTCCTCATGTCCCCAAAAATCTGCCTGTGATCCATGATTTCCCGGGCCCCACAGGCCTGAGCAGGGGGGTTTGGCTGGTGACAGAGTTACCCATTTTAATGCAGTGTGGGGAACCCGTGCTAAAAAACCACTTCAAACAAGTCAGCTGAGGGGGTTACTTTAAATGGGGCCCCCCAAGGGCATAGGGAGAGCAGCCTGAGTACAAAAAGTGAATTTTTGTCCTGTTAGGGATACCAGGGAGTTATTTTTCTGCTCCTTTTTGGGCCCCCGAAGATGTTTGGGATAATTTTAAAGGGGAAATCTGCAAGTGGTTTCCGAAAGAGAAACCCGCCTCCCAGGAAGGTGATTTTCTCCCGCTGCGGTGGGATGGGGGGTCTGCTACCCGCAAAGAGGGACTATAGTGTTGGGAAGTTCTGGTTTTTTACCAAGGGGGAAAAAACACACTGTGAAAAGCTCATTTTCAGTGGGGGAGTGAAAAGGGGTAACCCGTGTCAGTGGGTACAGAGTACTGATGAAAAAAAAGATTGTTTAAAATGAGAGTGATAATACGGGTTTTAAAAAGAAAAGTGGCCAAGGCAAATTTTGTGGGCATCCGGGGCATTGGGGATTGTGAAGGAGAAACCAGAGTGTACACATAGAGGGGGAAGAGAAAAGTTGTGCTGTGACTTGTAGTCCCCCTGTGAAAAATTTTCCAGTGTCTTCTATAAATTTCCCTAGCTCTTACTGGGAGAGTCACAAATACTGCAGTGACCGGGGAGAGTGAGGGTGCTAATACCGCTGAGGTAGTGGGATGCCCAAACCCTATGAAGGGGAGGGTGGCAGGTTTTAAAACCCCAAAGGTAAAAAGGGGCAGAGGCCCGAGGCAAAAAGGGTACCTCTTTCCCTTTAAGGCCCTGGGGAAAATAGTCAAAAGAGTTATGTCCTGTACGGGGAGGACTTATATGTGGGAACCTTTTTCCAGCCAAAATGTCGCTGCCCCCCTACCCGGTTTAGAAGGTTTACTAATTACCCCAAAATGAAAAACAGCCCGTGGGGGTTGAGTTGGGGGACAAAAGAAGGGGGTTAGGGCCGGCTTTCCCCCTTTAAATTTAGCAAAATAAAGGAGTTTAAAAACCCCGATAGAAATGGGGGAAATTTTCCTTAAATAGCTGTGGGGGGGTGGGAAGGAAACTCTCCCACACATTGCTACCAAGGCCTGCGGGTAAACGACAGGTGAAAGCGTGGGACAGGGGAAAAGTGTCCCTGATATTGGTGAGGAAGGAAATTTTTGGGCTCATTATGAACCGCAAACCAACAGAAAAGGTTTTGTCTCAGGTGCTCCCCCGAGGGGCCCTGGTGGATAGTAACCTTGAAAAGGGGGGCCCGTCTTACTTTCCCTCTGGGGAAGCTAGGGTGGTTTTCAGGGTCCCAAAACCCAAGGGTCTCCCGCTTTTTGTGGGGCCGAAATAGTGCAGACAGTGCCCAGTGGGCACAGGGGCTGAAGGTAGTCGTGTGTGGGGGAGGTCTACAAGGGAAGATAGTGCTGGTGGGGTTGGGAAAGGGGCAGTAAGTAACCTGGGGGAATGTCAAACATGTCCCTGGCATACGTCGTGCCACCATAGTAAGTGGCCCTTAAACTGTCTGTGGGCCCGTTTTGAGGTGAAACGCATGGTATGAGCCCCTGGCTGAGCTGTTTTTTGGAAAATTTTTGTCTCTGCCCCTGATGTTTTCGGGGGTGTTTTCCCGAAACAACCCGGGACCAAGGAGGAAAAGGGGAAAATTTTGGGAAATTTTTGGATGACCGAGGGTGGCCCCCCAGAAATCAGGAGGTAAAGTCCTGGGCTTTGGGAACAAGGGGGGGGAAAAGGGATTTCCCGGAAAAAAAGTGGGCGTGCTTCCCCCGGAAAAACAAAGTGCCCAAAATAAGGGTGTTTTTTCAGAAATTCCCCCCTGTTGGAGTTTTTATCCGGAGGAAAGGGTTTTGCGAGGTGGAAAAAAACCACGGGCCCTTTTTCCCGAGGGGGAGGGGGAAAGGGGACCGGGGAAATACAAGGGATTTTTCCTATTTCTGCCATAGGTGGAGCTAAACCCGGAAATTCTCTATGAACAGCCACCAAAGGGGACCTGGCCTTGGTGGGGGTAAGAGGGCCCTCCATTTTTGCCTGTCCCGTCACAGTGGCGGTTGGGGAGCCTCTAAAAACTATTTCTGGAACGGGTCTTTTTGGAGTAGGCAATGGTTTTGGGGGGTGCTACCCCCCATGTTTCCCCGCAAAAATGTTTTTTGGGTTTGGGCCTTTGGGGGCCTTTTAAAAGCCCGTGCTTCCCCGGTAATCAGGGGGCTGGTCGGGTTTGCAATGGAGCAGCAGGGGGCCAAGTGGAAAGGGTCTTTCCCCCAGAGGGTTAGGAGAAGCCGAACCCGAAAAGACGGCAACCAATGAGGTTGTGTGCTGTGCAGTAGGCACAGAGGGCCCCGGTTTGTTTGGGGCTAAACATGGGGAAATTTAGTTAGTGGGCCCGAAGGCCGGGGGTTTTTGTTTTTCCTGTTTTCCGCTGTACATTTAATACTGTGCCTGGAAAAATAAAACTGGCTGAAGCCAGATTGAAACTGAAACCTGTGTCGGAGTGCCATCTGTCTTACGAAAAGCGGCGATCCCGGAGTTAAGAAATCCCCAGGACGGTCCAAGATGGCGGCTGGACGAGTGTGAGTCCTACAGTACCTATGATGAACATAGCAAACTTATTCAGAACACTATCAAAAAATACTGGTATTTGATGTCCAGAGATGTGAAGTATGCGAAACTGTTCCAACATATGCCACAATTTGTATATAAAAAGGGACGCACAGTAGGAGGAGCCATTGTCAGGGCACAATTAAAAAATGATATTAATAAGCAACAAAGCACTTTGATTGCTAAACGAAAGGGCACCTTCCCTTGTCTTGGCTGTTGCAATTGCAACTCAATTATCAAGGGGTCGTATATATCCCATCCGATGCAAGGATATAAAATTCATTTTAAAGGCTTTTATACTTGCAATTCGAAAGCTGTCATTTATTTCTTAAAATGCCCTTGTGGCAAAGGATACGTAGGTCAAACATCTCGCCAAATAAAAACTAGAATTACGGAACATCGATCAACAATACGAAATGTATGCATTTTAGATATAGTCGATAAGAATGATAAAAAGAAATATGGAGAGACAACCGTGGCTAGACACTTTCAGGAACATAAACACACAGCATCTGAACTCAGATGGTGTGTATTAGAAGAGGTTATGATAAAAAATACCTAAAGCCTTGAGACACGGCTTCTACACAGAGAGGCGTTTTGGATACATAGGCTCAGTACCCTTGCCCCAGCCGGTATGAATGAGAATTGGAATTTACGAGTGTTTTTGTGAATGTATGATTTGGTTTTATTATGTAACATGTAACTATGTGCATTTTAACGATGTGTTGCATTATAAATAAAAGGAAGTGATGACAGAGGAATTACGTGTTTGAGGAAGGGGCAAGACACGCCCCGAAACGTCACATGCCTCGTTCGGTCCCGTCTGTCTGTTTCCATGCTCCACTACTTGCCGTTTGTATGAAGCTGCACACCTTTGGAGTTCAGAGGACTGAATATTCAAGATTTGTACCGACTGCCTACTATGGACTATGAATCGCAAGTAGCAAAATTCTTTTGCACAATATGTTACATATTTTAGAGGATATGTTTCAATAAAGTCGCTTTTATCTTCATTACTCTTGCTTAGTATATATATGGCTGCTGTGGCTGCTGCCGTAACCTCCACACTCTGTCATTGTGCCACTCTTTGGCCTACTCCTTTTTTTGCCACCTCCAAAATGTCATTGTGCCACTGCCTGACCTCATGCTGCTGCTGTGGCTGCTGCCGTGTCCTCCACACTCAGTCATTGTGCCACTGTCTGATCTCATGCTGCTGCTGTGGCTGCTGCCATGCCCTCCACACTGTGTCATCGTGCCACTCTCTGACCTCATGCTGCTGCTGTCGTCACCTCCACTCTCTGTCATTGTGCCACTCTGTGGCCTACTACTGTTTTGCCACCTCCAGAATGTCATTGTGCCACTGCCTGACCACATGCTGCTGCTGTGGCTGCTGCCGGGCCCTCCAAACTCTGTCATTGTGCCACTGTCTGACCTTAAGCTGCTGCTGTGGCTGCTGCCGTAACATCCACACTCTGTCATTGTGCCACTCTTTGGCCTACACCTGTTTTTGCCACCTCCAGAATGTCATTGTGCCACTGCTTGACCTTATGCTGCTGTGGCTGTTGCCGTGCCCTCCACACTCTGTCATTGTGCCACTGTCTGACCTCATGCTGCTGCTGTGGCTGCTGCCGTGCCCTCCACACTGTGTCATTGTGCCACTCTCTGACCTCATGCTGCTGCTGCCGTCACCTCCACTCTCTGTCATTGTGCCACTCTGTGGCCTACTACTGTTTTGCCACCTCCAGAATGTCATTGTGCCACTGTCTGACCTCATGCTGCTGCTGTGGCTGCTGCCGTGACCTACACACTCTGTCATTGTGCCACTCTGTGGCCTACTCCTGTTTTTGCAACCTCCAGAATGTCATTGTGCCACTGTCTGACCTCATGCTGCTGTGGCTGCTGCCGTCACCTCCACACTCTGTCACTAATGTTGCAACCTGAGCTCTCAGCTTGTTTTTTTCCAGCTTTCGCTGGCATGACTTTATCAGGCAACAATCCCGCTTCAGTTTTTTGGTCAGTTTTGCCCTCTTAAGTGCCCAGGGAATTTTATAGTGAAGCGATTCTAAGAGCGGCGGCAGTCATCTGCGTGTCATACTAAAACACAACATTGTATGAAGACCAAACCAAGCTCCCTCTGCATATTTAAGCATGGCACAACATTCTACAGCACCCTGCAGGCTCTGAGCAGCCTGGAAATAGCTGTTTTTTTAATGCGATTTGTCCCGAAGCAATTCGGACCGAAACAAATTTTGTCGGAAAATTCGGCGAAGTCACCGAATCAAATTTTTGAGAAATTCGCCCATCTCTAGTTATAACTATCTGTCTTAGATGGAGAAATTTTTGAACTTTGAAAGTTGCACATTCTTCCAAATTTTCAAAACATTTTGATATTTTTCACACATAACCAAGGATTGTATATATAAAAATGTCTTACTATCCTAACGCACAATGTGTCACAACAAAACATTCTCTGAATCACACGGATAGGTAAATTTATTAAAAAGTTATTCCAACATATATTGACATATGTCAGATTTTAAAAATGGGGCTCAGCCTTTTGGTCCAAAGTTGGCTGCGTCCTGAAGGGGTTAGACATCTGTATATTTTCATTTACTACTCCATTCACCTTGGATAACACTGTGGATCTCCAGTGCTTATGCCTGGCTCTGTGCTTTTATAGTTTTTCTGTTTGGAAGTTGCCCCACTAGAAGCCACTTCTACATTATCAATTGATTCTGATGCAGTGTCTGATGTTTCATCTTCTTTAACACTGAATTTAACCTGTGAATTTTTACATTGCGAGTACTTATTTTTCTTTAGTATGGATCTTTGGATAAAAGGTCTGACCCGTTCTGAAGTCTAATTACAGACAACCACCATTTTATAATCCTGAAGATCAGAAATAAATTTCAGCTGTGTAGTTTCAGTAATGAAGTTTTCCAACAGCTCACCTATATATCTGAGGAATAGCACGGACAACATGGCAAATGCGGTAACAAGCAGAAGTATGGTAGGTAATACTATTTTACACGCTTTACACTATTTTATATGTCGTCAAAAATGTTCCTGTAGGAAATGTTGCATTCACATAGCAACTGTACTCGAGTTAGAGACTTTCTTTTTTCTCAAGACTTAGATGTAGAAACTATCTCTGTTGGAACTTAAAATGAGCTAAATATATAGCTTTGCATAAGGAACATATTAATATTTATCAAGGGAAATGTAAACCAAAACCTGAATCAGAATTCTGAAAACTTTTGTCTTTTCCACTCCACAAAGTATTGAATTCACTGCTATCTCCCACATCATTAAAAAGCATTCACCAATACTTACTTTGGATCCTCTTCTGCTGGATTGTCTTTGTAGTGGTCTGCAATGTGTGGCAAAAAGGGCTCTGAAACTCAGACAGCGTCTTTCACCAAGCTTGTTCACTACTAGTGATGAGCGATTACGTTGACTATCGTCATCGTGTCGATAGTCGTGTTGTGGATGGGAGCAAAGGTTATATATGTGTGATCCTTTGTGTCTCTATTTTAATGTATTAGTTATTATATACCTCACATATACATATTATATATATATAATAGGCACACACTTATATAGTACAGCATGTAAAAGCTGTATGTATACCTTTTGTCATTAATGTGTTAAACAAAATGGCCGCCTGTAGTAGTTTGTATAGATCGTCGTGTAATCCAAGATGGCGCCTAGTCAGAAGTTACACCCTGTGTTCAGACATTCCTGAAGCTGTGAGGAGTGGTCCATAGATAAGGACGTGCCAATAGACCCTCACAGCCAGCTACATGTGATACTCCTTATCTACTAATTTGCAAAGAGGTATAAAAAACCACCATTTTGTGAATAAAATCAGAAAGCATTTTCATAGCAGCAAGGCATGTTGTGATGTGTTTTCTCGGTGCACCTTTTATTATTTTTTAAGATAATTTGAACCCCCACAAGGACAGGATAGCCCCTTTGAGGCTAATTTCCATTTCAGATGGCGCCCAACGTGGGGCATGGGCTTGGATCTGATTTATTAACCGAAAACTGAACTTGTGCAGCCTCTACTGGCGGACGCGGGGGAGGGATAAAGGCGCCATCGCTCTTCTGAATATCTGTCCAGGTAAGTAGAGTTTTATACTTTGCTTATCCGGGCAGATTGTTCGTCTAGTGGGTGCTGTACTATGTTTCATTCGGTTAATTGTTAGATCACGCTGACAGGCAATGAGTCGGCCCATGCTATTGAACCTATGACCTGTCAAAATTAACTCCTTGTGGGGTATTTTTCTGTTTTTTGTGTACTGAATGTTTTGGAAAATTGTTTAAAACCCAAAGCTGGGACGCAAGGTTTAAGCGCTGGGGAAATCACCGGAGCGGAAAAGCCCAAAAAGGCGCTCTGTGATTTATGAAAATTTCTCGCTGGGAATATAACCGGGAATTCTGTCTCTTCGGGTAGGAGGCTGTTTCAGGGGCCCTTGGGGAAAAAAAGATTTTGGGAAAAATTTGAGGAATTCATTTGATGGGGGGGAATGTGAATTAAAATTTTTCCTTGGGTTTGTAGGGGAAAAAAGGAAAAGCCGGGTCCCGGGAAATCGTTTTTCTATACCATTGTTACGTTGTATTGCTTGTGTGTTTCCAAAAAAATTTTAAACCCTTTGGATTGTAGAAACAAGGAACAAAAAAGGAAGTTTTGGTATGTGAGTTTAGTCCACAGCGCCATCTGGGTTTTTTGGGGGAAAATTTAAGTATGTTAGAGAAGAGTCTCTTTTTTTGATAGGAAGAATTTAAGTGAATTTAGTCGGGAAGGGAATTTGAAATTAAGCTGAAGTGTAAATTTAAGACCTTAAAAAGTATTTTGATAAGAAAAATTTGGAAAATTGTTGGGGATAATACAGAAAGGGAAGGTAGATTGAAGGTTTTTGGAAAATGTTTGTTGTTGGTGAACCCGGGGTACGTGAAATTTAAAGGGGTTTTAAAAAGGGAAGGGGGGGGGCCCTGGGGGGCAGCGCCTTTGTGTACCCAACCCCCCGGGGAGAATTTTCTAAAACAAAAAAAAAGTGTAAATTTACTTTTGGCCGACCCCCTGTAATGGCGGAGGGATTGTTTGGGGGGTGGAGGGGGAAAAAGTCAGGGGGGTGAAGAAACTTTTCAAAAAATTGGGGAACCACCCCAGAAACCCCCCACCTGGGGAACAATTTAACCTGCCCCCTGTATCCACCCCAAATACTCCACCCCCTTGCCCAGCAAGGCTTCCCGGACCTTTAGTGCCATTTGCCCCCCTATTCCTTGTCATTTCCCTTTACCCCAAAGCCCATCCTACTGCTCCCTTTGGATGTCACATCCTTTTCCCTTTGGGGTTTTTAATTCCCGGGCCCCTTCCGGGTCACCATTTCCCGGGCCCAAAGGGATGGTACCCCACATAGCATGTATGCCCTTTTAATGGTGAAAGTTTACTGGGGATTATGGGCCCGGCCCAGCCACCCCTTTACATGGAGAACCTTATGGTACTGGGAGGGAGAAGATACGGGGGGGGGCAGGCTCTAACGCATGGGGATGACAAGGGAGGGGGAAAGAACGAGGGGATGAGAAAAATTATTGGGGGCCCAAAAGGCAAATTTTGGTTTTGCGGTTTGCAGGGGGCCACCACGGGACTCATGTTTCAGCACACCTCGGGAAAAGGCTTGGGGGAGCAGCAGGGGAAAATTTGGAAAGAGGGTAAGGAATTGATACGGCACCCCCCCTGATCTAAAAACCCTCACGGCAAGGGAGGGGGGTTTAAAGGCCCGAAATTTTTATGTTACATTCCCCCGAGTAAAGCGTCTGTTTTAATGGTAAATTTGCGGCCCCTGAGAAAAAAACCAAACCCCCTTTTCAGAAGTTTGTGCAAAATATAAAGGGAAATTTAGAAAGTTTTGGTTCTTGTCAGGGGTTAAAAGCGGGAAATTCAGAGGGGGCCCTTGTGGCCAAAAATCCCTCTTTCAAGCCGTCGAAATGGATGAGATCTCTGCTGCCCCCCGGGGCTGTAATGTAAACAGTGAAACAATGGGCAAAAGAAACTTTCAGCCCAAAGCATTGACATGCGGGCTTAATCAGGAAAAAGGGGGAAAAGTGGAGAAATTTCATGCACTTTTTAATCAGATGTTCTTGATTTAGGATTATTTTCCCTTTTTGGGGAAGCCCATGTGGTGCTGACCAGTGGTTTTGGTGGATGGCCTGGGGGAAAACCCATGGGGAAGCAGCTGAAGATGGTTCGGCCGGGAGTCCCAAGACCCTACTTTTATTTTCGGGGGTTCTATTTACAAAGGCATCAAGAAAAAATCTCCCTGCGGGACATTTGGGATAAAGGTCGGGCCCCCGGTGATGGGGGCCCGGGTTTGTAGGGAGGATTGGGCCTCAACCCAAAAAACCCCCGCTTTACTTGTTTTGAACTGAAACCCAGAGAAGGACACTGGACCCGCAAAACAAGAAGGGACAAAACCCCACAAGTTTGAAAAATCGGCCCCTGCCCCTGATTTGTCCTTTTTCCTGAACCCCAGCATCCATGGGGACGGGGTTACCCACTTGTGCTTTTTGGGGTTGTGGGCCCTGAAGATAATTTTCCTTCCACTTGTGACGATGCTGAAAAAGCTATTGCCAGTGCCCCTGCATAGGCATCCCGGATTTCCGGGAAGCTTTCGGGCTCTTTTTTATTGGGAAAAGGGGAAAAGGAAACATCCCCTTTGGGATTTCTAGCACGGGCCCCAAAAAAAGGGCCGGGAAAACAGCCCAGTTGGATCCCTATCTGAAAGGGAACTGGACCCCCTGCAAGGGGAGGACCTTCCGTTTAAAAGCTGTTTTTAAAAACCCGGGGGTTGTGCTGTATAAAACAGGGTATCGTAGGGGGGCATCATCTTCGGGGCTCAAACATGACATCTCCGCCTTTCCCCAAACCAAAGACTTCTCCCCATCAGCCAGCATCTGGCTTAATGTTCCCCCCCCCTGGGGAAAAAAGTCACTTTTGCTGGCTGTTGTTTTCTTTATCCAGCCCCTTTTATTTCCCCCTTCCTAAAGGGGGGAAGGAGGAGGGAAGGGGAAATCGGAAGAACCCGGTAAAAAGAAAAAAAGCCATTTTGTTTTGAAGTCATGAAGGGGAGATTTTCTTTTTGAACCTGGATTTGGTTCTTTATGTGGAGGGGAAGTGCCGGAGTTTTCCCACCCCGGGATATGGTGAGCAAAATCACACGCGTTTTGGAACCCAAAAAGTCTCCCCTTTGCATAAGTACCCCCAAGAAAAAGGCGCGGGTCTTTTTGGGGGGGGGGGAAAAAAGGCCCAAAACATATTTTAGGCCCTTCAAGTTTCGCTTTGGGGTCGCCTTGTTTTGGGAAACCTATTTGGAAAGCAGGGGTTTTCTCACGGTGGGGGGGAACCCCGTAAAAACATGGACAACCCTTTTCCGGTCCTGATGGTGCACTGCTTTTGGCCAGGACATGGTTATACTGAAAACCAAGCACAGGGAAAAAGCTGAATACGAGGGGAAAAAAACCCTTGGTGAAAAAAAGCACCCACACAGGCCGCGGGGTGAAAAAAGGGGAAGAAAAAAAGTCAGGGGCAGGGGTTTTCGGGAAAGGAAATGTCCCCCAACTGAAAGGGGGGACTGCGGGGAAAGTTTTGAGGAAAAAGCCCCTCTGGAAAAGAACGGGAAAAGTGGAAAAAGAAGGGAGCCAAGCAGAACAAAGAAGAGGGCTATATGGAGTTAGGAAAAGGGGACCCTGTTGCCCCGGGGGGCTATACCCGCCCGTTTGTGCAATGGGCCCCTTTTGGGGCGGGATCTGAAAGCCGGGCGGGTTTAAAGTGGGGGAATGAAAACAGTCAGCAAGGGCCCGACAGTTGCCCCTAGCTTGGTTTGAGGGCAGGCACACGCCCGGGGGGATAGTTAGCTCTCTTTCCCTATGAGATCCTTGGGTTAAAGGCCCGCGCCCAAAGGTAGGTGCATATTTTCCCCCAGTTTTGTTGTGCTTTCAAAGGGGATGCTATTTAACCCCTTTTGGGGAATGCAGTGGTTTTTAAAAAGGTTTTCGCTAATGCTTTTTAGGTTTTTCCTTTTTCCCGGGTCCAGCGTTGCTGCTCATAAGCTACAGCCCGGAGATGGGTTACAAAAAAAAGTTTGTGTGTTTAAAACCCCCGAGCCGAGGTTTGAGGGGGGCCCCCCACCCAAATCCGTGACCCTGACAAAAACTGTCAAGGGGGGCAGGGAAAAAACCCAACTGGTTTTTTTGCTTCACACTGCCCAAAAAAACGCTCCAAACCCCCGGGATGAGGCCCGATGCTGGTTTTGATGTTTTAAATTGTTATGTTGTTTAAATCTTGGTTTTGAAACCCTGCTTTTTTTGGTGTGTGAAGGAGAAGTAATTGGGGACCCTCTTGCTATTTCCCGGGGGGCTGTGGGTTTGGAACAAGGGGAAAAACTTGGGGTTATAGGCCACAGGGCTGCCCTTTAAAAAGGAAAGACCAAAAAAGAGGAAACTTACTCATAGAAAGAGGTTGACAAAGACTGTAACCTGTCGAGAACATGGAGTACCAGGTGAAAACATGTCCCTAAGTTAGTATTGAAGACCTCAGGAGAAGATGGAGGGATTAAAGTCCTGGGAGTCCCCTTTATTGGGTGAGGGTCAGGGAGTTTTGGACACGTGGGGGCCAGGGGGGAGAAGAAAAGCCTCCACAAAAGGCAAATTTCGCCCCCATGTGGTTTTTTTGGGGTGATTTAGGAAGGGCCCAAGGGGGGTCCTTTATGGTATAAGGCAAGGGGCCAGGTGGGGCCCCTGGGGTTTTTAAACTTGCTAAATGAAATCACTTTACACCCCAACCCGGAAAAAACCCGCTGTTATTTCATCCAAATAATAGGGGCCCAAAGGGGAAAGGGCACTGTGGCCATTTTAAAAAACTTGATGATCTTCAGGAAAAATTAAAAACGTAACTCAGGCATAGATCACCCCCGGGAACAGTGGGTTTACTTCCCTGGGTTTAAAGGGGCGGCAAAGGGGAAAGCTTTGCCCAGATAGTATTGCCCCTATTTTTATGTTGCCC
Source organism: Phyllomedusa bahiana (assembly GCA_025379985.1). NCBI lineage: Eukaryota > Metazoa > Chordata > Amphibia > Anura > Hylidae > Phyllomedusa > Phyllomedusa bahiana. Next base: position 27,194 of record JAODAL010047551.1, read on the forward strand.
TACGCTCTAATTGTTGTTGGTTTCCCCTTTTTTTGAGGAAAACTATTTGTGAAAGCTGTTGGGGCCCGGGCTAATTCCCCTCATGGATGAACAGGTTTTTCCCGGCCTGGGGGGTCTATGGGACAGCGGGGCCTACCCCAGCCTTCAGCTGTCCAAAGTGACAAATTTTGATGATGTGGGGCCATTGACATCGAAGTGCCCAGGGAAAATCACCTACTTCCCCCCTGAAACCCCACGTTCATTTAAAAAATTTTGACCCTAGAAGTGTAGGGTGAGCTTTGGTGTATCAGGGGAATACGGGGGGGCCCCCTTGTCGGGGCGAGGTACTTCCGCAAAAAACAAAAATTTGGGAAAAAAAGGAATAGGGAAAAGGGGTAGGGAGAGATAAAAAATGAGAACAAAAAATTCAAGGGGGAAAAATGTTGTGGATGGGGCAAAGGTTTATAAGGTGATCCCTTTTTGTTCTATTTTAAAAGTATTAGTTATTATATACCCCAAAATTAAAACATATTTTTATTATTAATTTTGGATAAAATTTATGTTCGATGTTTAAAAACTGTAGTATTCCTTTTGTTTATTATTTTGTTAAAAAAAAATGGCCCCCCGGGGTAGGGTTTTTTATAGATGTGTTTTAATCCAAAAATGGGTCTTGGGCAGAAAATTTCACCCTGTGTTCAGGGCATTCCCGAAAACTTTGAGGGGGGTCCATGATTTAAAGGAAAGTGCCAATAGCCCCCCAAAAGCCAGCTACTTTTGTTATCCCTTTTTACCCAAATTTTCAAAGAGGGTATAAAAAAAACCCCATTTTTTTGAAAAAAATAAAAAAGCATTTTTTATAGCAGCAAGGGATGTTGTGATGTGTTTTTCGGTGCACCTTTTATTATTTTTTAAAATAAATTTTAACCCCCCCCAAGGACAGGTTTGCCCCCCTTTAGGGGAATTTCCATTTCGTCGATATCGTCAATTACAAGGGCGATTTCGAAAATTATCGCCCATGACCATTAAAGTTAGGGAGAAAGGAACAACCAAATTTTTCTTACACCCGGGCTGGAGAACTTGGGGAAATTAAAAATTTCCCCAAAAAGTTTAAATGGATCGTGTTAATTTTTTGGGGAAACCCCTTTGGTTAAAAAAGCCACAGAAAGAAAAAACAAATATCCCCTCTTGAACCCCCTGGGGCTGTTGGCTAAGGTTGTTTAGATGTCATCTGGGATGAAGTTGATGACCCACTCAAAACCCAAACAAGAAAACCCTTGGGTTTTTCTGATCAAAAAAAACGGGGCCTTTTACATGACACCGGGAGTTTTGGCCTCACGAGTGACTAGTGTTGAGCGATTACGTTGGCCATCGACATGGTCGATGGGCGATAGTCGACCTTTATTTGCAAAATATTCGGATGGTTTGATTTATAGATTATGGGGGCCCAAAGCATTAAAGTCTATGGGGGAGGGAACAACAACCCTTTATTCCCTTTCATCCAAAAAAGGGGTGGAGAAAGCTTGGGAAATTAAAATCCACAAAAGTCAAATGGTTTCGTGTACATCTTAGGCAACACACTTTGGTTATAAAAGCCCCAGAAAAAAAAAATTTAAAAGACCATTCACTAAACCCTGTCTTGCACCCCAGAGGGCCCCTTTTTAAAACCCGATGACACACAAATTAAAAAGTGCCCGAAAAACAGTATTTTTTGAAAAAAATAAATTTTAAATTGAATGGGGCATTGATATCCCCGTCCTGGAATGCAGGAGACCCTTAAACCCATCGGACCCACAGGGGTTTTAAAAAAAAGCCTGAAAAAAAAAGTCTTTGAAACCCCATTTTTTTGCCCGAACTGGGGCATTGACTTATCTGTCCCGGGCTACAGATTTAGCCTAGATTTTAAAAAAAGCCCGAAAAAAGGGGTTTTTAACACCTTTTAGTTGAAATGGACTTGTCTTTACCTGTAATGTCCTTTTTTGTTGCCATTTAAAACCCGTTGACCCCAGATTTTTAAAAAAGCCGAAAATGGGGGGTTTTTAACCAAAAATTTAGTTGAATGGATATTCACTATTTCCCGTCCCCGGGTAAACCCACATCGTTGGGTCTTCCTGTACCTTTCCCTTTTCAATTCAGAGGAATATTTGTATCAGCTTTTTTGGCATGGGGGTCCCACCACATCCCTTTTTTTCTTTTTTTTTAAAATGTTTTTTTTGGGTTTTTTCACTACGGGATTGCTAGGTTTGTTAAAGATCTTGCCAAAAACCCGGGCATTTTGCAATATGTGTCCCCTTAAAAGTATCCTACCCCATTTCCGGGTTTTGGCGAAACCTGGGCCTTGGCCAATTTGAAAAAATTTTGAAAAACAAATGTTGTTAGAAACCAGAAATTTTTTTTCAAAAGGACCCGTTGTATTGCTGAAATTTTTCCCGAAATGCACCCAAAAAATTTAAAACATGGGCCCTTGAAACCATTTTGCAATTGTGGAAAAACAAAAGTCTGTAGTTTTTGCTGCATTTCTAAGCGAAAGACCCAAAAAAATTTTAAAAAAATTTTTTCTCAGCCATTTTTAAAAATTGTGGGGGGAGAAAAGCCCCTTAGGGAAACCCCATTTCTGTTTTCCCAAAAGGCCCTGTTTTAGCTG
>JAODAL010047552.1:0-29812 GCA_025379985.1 Phyllomedusa bahiana
GGGGGGGGTGTGGAAGGTTTTTTAAACGTCTTGGATAATGCCTCTAATCTTAATAGATACATCATAAAAAAAACACAACTTTACATCGTTACTATTTTATTTTGCTTTTATTGCAATGTTTTCTAATCTTAATCATACAATTGATGTCTACTCATAAAAATAAGACCTATAGAAATACTTATTTTATATTGGCATAAAACAAGAGGTGAGAACACTGCTCCAGCAAAACTGAAAAGAAGGAAGGGAAGGGGTTGGGGTTACTACACTGGCATGTTGTGTACCAGACATAGGCAACTGTAATACAACTACAAGCTACATCCCTGTATGCTGGGGCTTGTAGTTTCCCTGCAGCAGAAAAGCAACATATCACCTTCAACTGATATACACCACTCTTTATTAGGGATTTTGGCACACAAGTAACACTAATACAAGCAACATCTGTGGCTCTCCGGTCATTTTGGTGGTAAGTGGCAAAGCCAGGATGATTTTGCCATGCCACATTTAAATTCATGAGAATTTGTCGTCAACATGGCACCGTATGGCATGGCAGCTTCTGTGTGCACACACTTAATGAATTGTCTCCAACTGGGGCAAGGCTACAACTTACAATTCTGAGTTTTTTTAGGCTCTCTGCTGCCACTTACAGTGCCAAGACACAACTGCACGATGTTAGGTATCCTTTTAATAGAGGACATTTCCAAATCTATAAGCACAGCCACTGTATGGCTTTTATTCTTCAGTTTCTATGACTAAAGGGGCCATTAGTATTCTGAACGGTTAGATTTTGCCACTAAATGAATTCTGCTGACAAAAGCACCTTTCCTAGGTAGCCCCACCAAGATATAGCATCGAATGATTTTTTTAAAGGGTTTGTCCAGGAAGAAAAAAGTTTTTTTTTTTTTTTTTCTTTTAGAAATTCTGGCTTTATAACTCAACCCTTTTCACTTGAATAGTAATGAACTGCAATGCCACATATGGACAGAAATGGCAGTATTTCTTAAAGAACAAAAGACTCTTTTGAGAAAACCATCTTAAATACTCTTTAAAGTTATGATAATGATTAATGTGAACATCACGATATAATGCCCATCTGTAGACACTGGTCACAAGCAAAAAGCTAAGCATCTGCGTGGGAGAAACAACATGGGCATCAGAGTGTGCAGGGTCAGAGCTCGGTACAATTTAGCCTGGTTCTACCAAGCTAGGACACAAACACAGTTACTAGTAGCTATCAGGTGACAGTAAAGGTAACACCCAGATCTCCTAAAATCCTATTTTTGAGTATAGGAGTAATAATAGAATGAATAGATTTCTCTTCCAGGATATAAGACTTCAGATGGTTATATCCATGCCTATAAAAATATTGTTCTTCTCCCTTAAAAATAAATGACTTCTTTGCATTCAGTTACCTTTTTCTATAATAGAGCCCAGGAGCCCTCATGCAAAAAAATATATATTTTTGATGAGAAACATAATGAATCAAGGTGGAAGTAACGGTCTCTTCTGCCACAGAAACCTTCTGTGTTTCAGTTGTGATCAAATGAATGATGTCCTCTTCAGCTGTCCATGGCTATAAAATTGATTTATTATTTTTAATGGGATCTATCGGGCAGAAATCTCTTTACAAGGCACCCAAGGACCAGATAAACTGGATATAGAGTGTGTTATAGAGTAAGTAATGTTTTACAACCCATTTTTAAGTATCATAGTCAAATGGTAGAAGGATCTATCACGAGTCACAGCTTTTATGGGACTCCCAGTATTATGGCCTGTACAAGGATGCACTGTCACAATGACAGACATAAAGAACATCAATATAGCATCTAATCGTCCCATCAAATATCACATTGCTTCTTTGGTGGCAAGTAAAAGTTTCTAAAGGCAGATGCCAAAGGAATAAATAAAACACAATCACCTCTAGAAGCCTAAGCCTGAACACTACTATCCCATTCATGCCTCACTAGTAATTTTATTATCATTCATCACTTACAGCCATGAAGAAGCTAGGAATATTAAGACTTTATATCTTGGAACCTTTGGAAAAAGTGATACCTGAAGGGATCAATTGTTATCCCGCTACTTTTTATTACTTGTGCAATTTCTTCCTTTTAAAACAGCAGCTATAGAAAACCCTGTCCAAGAAGTCATGACCCCCGACTTTGGTAAACAGCCCTACTTCTTGGGTCAAGAGGCACATAGGGAATCCAAGGTGGCACAAATTAAATGGAAAATACTATGAACTTGGTTATTAGTACACAATCATTAGAACAAGCCAATGTTAAGGCTCTATAGTAAAGTAAAAAAAAAAAATCATACATATTCATAATATATCATCTATGGAAACAAAAGGGACAGGCCTGGATCTCACACATTGGATTTTGTAGTCTCATTCATTTCAATAGAGATGTGGTCATTTATTTACTGTTGTCCTGTAAAATCAGCACTGGGATACAATTGGCTTATTCTGGTTAATGATGGGTATCTCTGATCCTTATTGACTAGTCCATTGTTATTTGCCAAAAGTTCTTTTAATAGGAAATCCATTTAAGGCTAGCCCTGCTCTGTAGAACATAATAATAAGATCACTAAAAACTCTGTAACAAACCGTAAACACCGATATCTAATGTCTGTTGTATTTTATATCTAATACCAGGGGCGCCCACCTGGCCTTCTTTGATGTAATGTGACAGTAGCCCTAGGAATAGAGGGGTAAAATTGGCTACAAGACTACACATAATACATCATGTTTCTAATGAATTTACATCCTATCACTGTATAGTTCAATGTTTATTGGCAGTAGGATGATGGTCCAAGATTTAGACTTTCAACCAGCACCTAAATGCTCCATGATGCATCTCCCTGTAGATAGATACAAGGGATTGTCTTGAAAGAAAGACTTCCTACTTTATTCAGATGATGTTTTTTTCATTTTGGAAGAATAACTATATGGCAGGAACTTCTTGGTAGGTGTTGTTGATACAGCTAGTTTATCACTGGTGACCATGTTTTGTAAGTAGACCAAAAAACTTAGGGTGAAAACACCTCGCTGTTATTAACTTGTAGTCATATATAGTCCTGATGCCTCCCAAATCAGGTGACAAATGAACATAACTGCAGCAGTATGTCCAGCAAGACTGCTGTAATTGATTGAGTGTTTCAGTATACTCCAGTGACTAAGCTGGTTTTATAGTATTCAAGAACAAATTATCAAAATTGAAGATTATGATGGCTTTGACTCCCAGTAGGGCATCTGATCATAATTTACCAATCAAGGTTTCATATTTTTGACTGACAGTGCCACACCACACATTTCTTGTCATAACCTTCTCCCTAAAGCCCTAAGGTGACTCCATCAGATGTTTGTCTTCTTCTGAAACTAAGTAAACATATTTGAGGCTTAATCTAAAACTCCACAGCAGTGTTCTAGCTATAGGGGGTGTATTATTTGCTCTTCAACCTGGATACTAGAGCTTGAGGGGCCCAAAGGTCCATCATCCACAGTAGGAAATAGCAGTACAAAAAGGGCACATTAGTTGGTGGAGGTCCTGGGAGAAACCACATTCTGGTTTCGATACCACATGTTCTATGAATCACAATTCACCATGTTCTGTACATTACCAGGGTTGATAAATTTAAATGTTTCTTGCTTTTTTTTTAGTAGAGTCCTAATTATGAAGGTTTCAAATCTGACCCAGGATTTGAACCACACTCCCCAGATGAAGCAACGATTTTCAAAACAGATTCCATGTACTGTATACTTTGCCCATAGACACATAGGGGCAGGATATCTTGATACCACAATCATAATCGACAATTTTCTTTTACATCTTACGGATTTTCCACATAATGATGGTTTTACACCTTGGGTCAAAAACTGGCCTACTTGAATACCAGATGATGCTCCAGTGAACCAGGTTCTGAGACAATAATTGGTTTCAAAGTGTCAGCAGAAAACAAACCCATTCGAAGCCAAGCATTAGGGTCTATTATGAGATTGTTCACAAATAAATCAATAGACCTTATTGATGATATGTACTGTGTGTTTAAAGTTAGCAAAAAAGATTACAATGAACAGAAGGAGGATCATTTGATGTAGCAGGCCCAAAGAACTCCAGTCAGACATTGATTGGGACTGGTTAAAAGACATTGGTTAATTCTGTCTGTAACCCCTGGCAGAAACTAATTGATATCACCATCCAGGAAGTACGTAAACCACAGATACGACACATAACAATGTTTGTTTAATAGCTGACCATTCTGGCTTCATGAAACATACTTCAAATAAAAAAATTTTTTTTTTTTAATCAATAAAAAAATTATCAAGTAGAGAAGAAAATATATAAAATCACTTTGTAATCTGCATATACTTGTTTAATTAACTTAAAAAAATTATATATATATCTCAGAGCTATACGTCATCACTCAAACTGACAGAAGATGTTGGTTGTTCGCAGGCAGCTGGGTGTAAACTTTGGTGAAGTATAAACAAAATAGGAAGGTTATGTATAGAAAACATACAGGTAAACCAAGGAAGACAGCAACGTGTCAGGATAAAAAACCTAAAGCATTAAGCTTATGTAAATAGAACATGCACAGAAAAACAAATTAAAAAGAAATGGGTGTACACAGCAGTCAATGTTCAGGTGCATCCTACAGGGATGTAAGCTTCCCAGAATACGGCCTATTCTGTGAAAGAGGAGACATGATGACATGATGCCATCAGAAGAGTCCAGGCCTGGCAGCGGCTGAGTAACCAGATGAGTATTCCTCAGTGGGTTATCAGGGCCAAAATGAAGCACAGTGTGAGACATGTATAGCACAGGCACAGAAACCATTTTTTATTTTGGGAGAAAAGTATAGGGCATATTTTTATGCAAGTGCATTGTATGGGGAATCTTTCATTCAGGGAGACCATGTAGAATATCTTTTTCAGGAGCACAGTGTCGGGCATATTTTTATTCAGAGATACAGTCTAACGCATTTTATTTTCAGGGGGCACTATATGTAACAATTAGTTTTAGGGGAACAGTGTGGAGAGGTTTTGCAAAAGTCAGAAACCAAAGATATTGGTGTGACAAACTCTACATGCCACAAATATGTTGTCACATGGTGCAGGACCTAAAATAAATAGCTTACACATAGTTATGGTGCTGTATGGGTCATATGTAAGTAAAGGTCATATGTAAGTGTTCCTAGTATGGCAAACCAGTTTAAATCCTTTCCTAGGTGGGGAGCACAGGTTTAGATCAGTTTTAGGAAACTACTGTTACATGCAATAGTATTTTAGTATATTATAAATTAATATAGTGTATTTGTAATATTTTTTATTGAGTATCTTAATTATTTCAGTTCGATTTGGTTATAAAAGTATGAACAATTTTACAAGGTGTGGTACACTAGATGTACCCCACTCATATATCTTTGTGGTCCAGATAATAGAATCCAATCCACTGATAAAAAATGTGAATGACACACCTGTATCTGCATCTCTCCTCCTCTTCTCCTCAGCCCCCACATATTATTAGCTAGAAGGATGAGGATGAACTATGAGCACTGGCCACTATGTTGGACAAAAAGAACTGGGAATCTCCTGGGCCATGGAGGAGGGCATTAACAGCATGCAGATTAGGGACATCCCTTAAATTTATTTGTGCACACAAATCAATCTTTGAGAAATAGCTGGAAGAAAATTGATTACAATAGGAGTTGCATAACACATGAACAAAATAAAACAAGATTGCAAAGAGCTTAAGAGAAGCAATTATGGAGAGCGGAGTGGATAAAAGTGATATTCACAGATCCATCACCAATCTGCATTAGACATGGAGATGAATCTGGTTTTGTCTGGCGTCAGTGTAATGAAACATATAAAAGATGACGCCTGAAAAAAACAATCACATTTACCTATCATGTATGATATGGGCTACATGTCAGGTAAAGAACTGGGGAAAATCACAACCCTAGCAGCTAATGCACAGGGGTACAGAGAAATTTTGACATAAGTCTCATTCTATCAATAGAAAATAGGCTTGGAAGCTGAGGTTATTTTTCAGGATAATAAAGCATCTTACCACAGAGCAAAGAGCGTTGAAGATTTTCTCCTGGAATGGTATATAAAGTCAATGGCATGGCCAGCAAATATCTCAATCTTATTGAAAATGTATGGTGGAAATTCAACCCCTTACTGCAGCAGCCAGTTTTGGTTTTGATATTTTCTTAGTTTTTCCCACCTTTTTAATAGCAATATTACTGTATCATATACTGTAGTGAAAAACATTTACAAATTTCTGTGCAGTTAAATGGAAAATAAGACACAGTTGTGCCACTTGTCTAAAGGCCTTCACTGTATGGCACAAATGACATTAACTATTTTGTGGGTTATTCCAATTACTTCTGGAAGGGCCTAATAGGAGTACAAAAGTAGCATACTTAAAGGGTTTTTGCCACAAAGTAATTTCATACCTGCTTTATCCAGCTTCAACTTTCAGTGTGCTCAAAAGGTGGCATGTGTGATTTGTTTGAACTGCATACCATGTGACCCAGCAGGCTGACATCACCATGCCTTTCTTCACAGTGTGTTCACTCCAGTCAAACAAAGGTCTGTTTATGTAAAGAGCAGTGAGTAGCTACAGTGTAGCTGAGAGCCTTTGCCTTCCAACATAGGAGTCCTAGGTTCAAATCCCTGCAGAAGCCAAAACATCGATTTTTTTTTTGTCTCATGCACATACCTAATTGAGGTTTCTTTTTTCTTTTTATTCATTTGAACTTTTTGACTAATTACTAAGGAGTATATAGTATAATGACAGCATATGGGGTTGAATACTCGCTCAGCAGCGAGTGTGTGTGATTACTAAGCAGGTAAGAGACTGGCAGCAGCTGCCTGAGAGGAGAAGTGATGTCCGCGCAAGACTGACAAGCTCTCGTCCATGGTCTTATCTCCTGGAGATGAGCTGTACACTATGGATCACTAAGATAGCAACTAGAACAAAAATGTTACAGAATTTAATGATGAATGGTGAAAATGTTTATTATTTAATTTACAAGCTTCCAACGTCAATTTTATTTTGTGGCAAAGGTCCTTCAATAGGCTGCTGGCTGCCTTGACAACTCAACAGCATCTCCTGATCATGTCATAAGGGTAATTGGGTGACAAGCCCCCTCCCTCTAACTGCTTAGATACCGCAGTCACTATTGACAGAGCAAGTGGCTAAGAAGCCAGGATTGGAGTTATTTCTGTGACTGTGTAATATACAGCTTACAAACGCTACATATAGAGGAGGCTTAACCTGTGAATCTTCCCCATGCATTTTCTAGGACTTATACTATATATGTACAGCGCATATTCTCCATGGGTTAAAAGTTAGTCCATGATAAGTCAACCAGTTAAAGCAGACTATTATTTAACATTAATGAAGTCTCTACCTCAAGTTATTCAGGAATCACAAAAGCCTGAGAAGAACCAAAAAAATACTCAAATAAGTACAAGCAACTTATTTTTTTTTTTTGTTGAACAATCCATATTTTTTCACTACTTGATCGGAAAAACATTAGCCATTAATTGCACTAATTCCCCTTCAGTTATGTCAGATATGCTTCATGAAGCCAGAATGTTCATCTGTTAAACATTGTGTCATATCTGTGATTTGTGCATTTGCTGGGTGGCCATCCACTAAGTGTGGGGATCCAAGAATTGCAGAAAACAGTTGATTCTGGAGCATTTCACAAAATGGATTTTGTACCGACAGTTTTACCAATGTAATTTACAGTTGCCATTTAGATCAGTAAGGTATATGCCTATCATGTCTTACCAAGTGGTGACTAATTTTGCTGGAAATAAAGTAGTGGGTGTCCAGTAGTTTGCACCCTATTGTTAGTCAATGAGGCCACCTGCACTAACCTGCAAAAGTAGACTAGAAAACTCCCTTAGTTTAAAGATAAGTTCAATCAATTGCCCTTTTCCTAGACATACTAACTGCAGCAGGGAAATAAAATGATGGTAGAATGTTATGAACTTAGATTGTCAAAGGTCTATATAAGGGTATATATCGTAGAGTAGAGGGATCCCATATCAAACTGGAGGCCACTGCTTGTGCTGGTTCATACTACCACCCCATTGCAGGAGAAGAAGGATTCATTACTCGACATCTGCAAGGCTATATCTACCAACAAAACCGACCAGGCACCTGCTTTGGGTCCTTCAGAAAGAGGGGTTGTTTTTGTTTCCTTTGCTATTGGGCAGTACTGCGGAACATGTTGGCGCTATATAAATAAAGATGATTATTATTGGGCATTAAGAACCTGTGCTTCAGAGGAATGCATTGTCAATAAAGAACGGGTGGCAACATGGCCAAAGGCTCATAGGATCAGCTCTTTATGGGTCTCATATCAGTTGCTGAGGCTGGTGTATGGTGCCTACAAATGGGCTAAATGAAAACAGTAGAACTTTATAGCCTCTCATTATTCATTGTATGAAAGCGGAACTCTGGGGGAAGGAGTATAACTCTTATATGTAATCATAAATTTTGATAAAAGAAACATTACCCAGGACCTGGCATCATGTATGGACCACATCATCATGTATGCTAGCATAGAGCAGGTCTTACACTATAATACTGTGTTATTTCGCTGGTCAGCTAATACAAAGCAGACTCTGATATGATATGTAATTGGAGGGGTAGGGTTATGGTGTACTACACAAAGTTGCCTTCATCCCAGCTCTGTCACCTGGTGGAGAGCAGCACAGAAGGTAAAGACAGATAGACAGATTGGCACAACACATTACAACACATCATAAGCGGCAGGCTGCTTGTAGGGGTGACTTCTTAGATGACGGTTTCAAATAATGTGGCTTTCTCCTTGCTGAGTGTGACCAGAGAGTCAGGAGGCAGTAGTTTGGTTTCTGCCTCAGGAGTAAGGTATTCAAGATGGTGGTGACCCCACACTGGAGTGGTGAGGTGGTGCCAACGCTGTGAAAAAGAAAAAATTTAAATCATAGTGGTAAATTTATATATACATATATCTCCACAATTTCTATGACTATGTCTTTGTGTCAGTATACTACACTTAAAATCCAAGTGTTATATATTTTTCTTTTTAATTATACATTTTTGGAATGCTAGGTGACAAGCAGCATGGCCACAATTACAGCTCCTAAAATAGGTTGTCACTCAGCTTTCCTAGACTCCTTAAAGGGGTATTCCCATCACATTGATTAGGTTTAAACATGTAGGCAAAGATAATTAAGACAATTATCAAATACATTGCTTCTCTTCAGATCTTATCTCAAACTTTTGCAGATAAGCTTCCAAATTTACCTCTCAAAATGATAACTCACTTCCTGCTGTGTACCTTATCATTAAAGTCCCAGAGCTCATTTACATTACTTACAAGCTTTAACCCTTTAGAGCTCTGTAGCCTTGTGCACTATAGTTTACCTCCTGCACGCATTTTACTGTGACAGGATCAGCTAGGAATAGCAAAGATCATATGTTAATAAATGCTATAGAACCACCCACAGGCTAATCAGGAAAGGGGGGGGGCTGAAGCTGCATGTGCCTCTGTGAAACAGCATGGTGAGACAACCCCTTTACTAAGCAGTAACCTCCTCTTATGGGTTACTGCTTAATAAAGTATATTTGCTATTCAGGAGTCACATAACTCATTTTCTCAGATACTTTAAAATATAATTTTCAGAATTTTTGATCCTTCTTTACTCTGTCAAGCACTTTTTTTGTTTTTTAGTGATAGGTTAAGAAATGTTCTTTAAACATTTAGCAACATCTGCTGTACAATTAGAGGTTGTTCACACGACGTATTTGTGATCCGTTTTACAGATCCGCAAAACGGATCTAACAATTGTCAGTGTGATTAACATTGTGTTCAATGGCAAAAGCGCATCGCTGTTCTCACGGGAGGGAGAACTCCTGCGCTACGCTTTTCGGATCCAGTTTAAGAATTGACATGTCAATTCTTCTAGCGTTCTACGCAAGTGAAAGCCCATAGGTAATAATGGAGTGCGCTTTTGGCACCTGTCCAAAAGTGCTCCACACTCCGGGTACGTATCAGCTGCGCTTTGCGTCCTGAAAGCGGATGCGAAAAGCGCGGTGAGTGGGGCTGGATCGCGGGACCGGCGTGGCTGCAGGATGGATCGCGGGACCGGCGATGAGCTGGGCTGGAGACTACTGTGAGAGAGAGGAGAGAGGAGAAAGGAGAGAGAGGAGAAAGGGAGGAGAGAAAGGGAGAGAGGAGAAAGGGGAGAGAGAGAGAGAGAAAGGGGAGAGAGAGAGAAAGGGGAGAGAGAGAGAAAGGGGAGAGAGAGAGAGAAAGGGGAGAGAGAGAGAGAAAGGGGAGAGAGAGAGAGAAAGGGGAGAGAGAGAGAAAGGGGAGAGAGAGAGAGAGGGGAGAGAGATCAAAACGTATCCGGAAAGTGGATCTGTAAAAAACAAGTGAAAAACCATACAATACGGATCCAAATAAAGTATCAAGTCTTGCGTTTTTCGTATCCGCTTTCCGGCTGCGCTTTTCACCTCTCAAAAACGGATCCGTAAAAAGGATCAAAAACGTTGTGTGAACAAGCCCTTACACCAGATATGCTGGAAATAATCTGCCCCACAATTATTTTTTCACACACAACACAAATATTTACAAAACGGGGCAGGAGATGTAACAGATCCACCTTAAGAAGTTCATAAAGGAGTTGTCTCATTACAATTTCATGTAAAGACCCAGTCCCCCTTTAAGACCACAAACAGCAGAGCTAACCTGGGAATTGTCTGCAGTGGCCATTTAAATAAATTGCTTTGAATATAATATCTAAAGGATCTCATGTGCCAGAGTGAGAGCAACTGTTTTCTAGCTGCTCTATGCTCTGCTCTCCTGTAATAGCAAAAACCTTTAGGGCATGTCCCCACTGCACGGGTTTTCGGCCGGTTTGCGGTTATTCAGTCCGCCTGAAAAACTGTCCGAAAATAAGCACAAATGTGCTCTATGGAAAACCCGTGCAGCAGTCCCCACTGCACGGGTTTCGCCGTCGGATGGTTTTGCCACTGGCAGTCCGGCGGCAAAACATTGTAGAAGCACAATCTTCCATCCGGTTTCTGGACGGAAGATGTGCTTCTCAATGGGAGGGGGGAGGGCTCTTCTCCGCTCGCCGCGGAGAAAAGCCGTCCCCCCCGCGGCCGTATTTGTCCACTGCCGTGTGGATGCGCTCTTAAACATTACAAGTCTGTCTATTACTTCAAGTTAGAATTCTGTAAAATAAAACTTACCTCCCGGAGAGATCCTTTGGATCTTAGCAGCTTGCACACAACAGTGAGTGGGATACAAAGCATAGAAGCCAGGGCTAGACCCCAGCCAATTGCTTCACCCCACCAGGGATAGACATAGGTTTTGTTGTAAGTCAGAGGCTTGTAATTAACCACATGAAACACAAAAATACCCTGAAATCAAAGAATCAAAAGGTGATTAGCATGTAAAGACGGAATGGACTGGTACAACACCTATATAAAAAAAACTTTACAGAAGCTAAGAAAATTATGCCCACTGCTTAAACATTAAGGGTGTGTCCCCCACGGCACAGGACAAATACCGGTAATTTTTTCAGACCGGTATTTGAACTGTTTTTGGGGCGTGCACACGGCCGCAGGGGGACGACTTTTCTCCGCGATTAGTGGAAAAAAGCCTGCCTCCTTCCCATTGACATCTTCATATTACGCCCGAAAACCGGGCGGAACAATGAACATGTTCAATGTATTTCGGACCGCCGGCAACCTGAAAAACTGCTGGGCGGAAAACCCGTGCAGGGGGGACTGCTGCACAGGTTTGCCGTAGAGGTCCATGTAGAAGTTTGTCAGCCAGTTTTCAAAACCGAAAACCGTCTGAAAAACCGGCTGAAAACCCTGCCGTGGGGACAAGGCCTAAGAGAGACATGTATGAAGGAAGGCGTTTCGAAGTGAATTGTTGAGTCTCGTTTTCAGTGTATAATGCGTCTGAATGTATGAAAGTGTTTTTCTGCGTTCATAAATGGAGTCTAAAGTTCATTGTACCTCGTCTGTGTGTTTGGTGCATTATGGAACTTAGGCACATTAGTAATGCACCCAACATGTATAAAGGCTATAGACCAGCTGGATATAAAAGAAAAGTCCTTAGAATAGCATGTCAGTGAATAGAAACTATGGTACTGATCTTGCTTGGTGGACCACAGGTCCCAGCAAGCCCTGTGGTGTGCTGGCTCTTGCTGTATGTAGAATAAAGGGTGAGAGCAGCAAAAATACATTTCAAATTTAATGTAGTAAAAATTAAAAAATCTGAACAACATAATCAGTATGTTATTTAATGTAAGATTAGTTTTAGATTCTTTTATTTTTAAATATATTTTATAGGAGATTTTTATATTTTTGGGATATTATATATTTTTATTTTATTTTATATGATAACATTTTTTATTAAATTTAAATAATTACATTTATATAGTTTGATAATTACTATTGTACTGGTCTAAGTTGAGAAATATTGGACATTTTTTTTCCCTAACAACAAATCCAACTCCACTTCGACTCCTCAGGCCGACCACATTGACATAGGTCTGCCTGTCGAAGCAGTAATGCGCCTAGTTTTGCCAAACCACATTCATATATGTGTCTAATAATATGAGTGTGGTACGACACGCCTCCAAAACACCCCCTCATGTTAGGCGCATTGAAAAGTGTCATCTTATGAGCAATGCGCCTAACACATTCGTTACATCATAGCCGGCTCACTTTGGCGCATTTGAAGCCAGAAAAGGGTGAAAAACCTGATCATACATGTCTCCCTATGGTCGATAATAAAACAAAATACAATATCTCCATCACCACCTTCTATGCATTGGTTGCCATAAGAAAATAAAAACAAGAAAATAAAGCTAGGAGTCAAATCTTCATAACATTTGATAGTCACGAGTAATAATCTTTGCCATAGGGTTAGGATTTGCAGGAGACTACATGATTATAAGTCTCTACTCCAATTTGTATTTCCTCCACACAGTATTCAGTAGGATCCCCAGGTTACAGGGGTGTTCGGAGTCAGTCAGGCATCATAAAAAATAGAAGTAAAGAAGAAAACTTAACGTTTAAACCCTCCTGTTCCACCGCTGTGGGCGTCCTGGTACTCCCGGCAGATGATTTTCTAGTTCATTCTTCACATGACCAATGCAGCCACATACAGGTTGCAGTGGTGTGCGCGGTATATCAGGCACAGCGATGGAACAAGAGGGTTTATAAGAACTTTTCTATTTTTTATCATGCGCTGAAGAAGTAACGAGCATTTGTTATTGTCGGAAAACCCCTTTAAAGTAAGAAAATTAAATGCTTCTGATGCACAGTATGTAGCTCTGATCATCACCACTAGGTGACACCGAGTCCCCATCCATTTAACATATCTCCTCTTCCAGGTTCTATTAAAATAGCCATAGTGATGCTTTATTTATTTTCATCATAAGGTAAGACTCACCACACAGACAAGAGGGGTAATTACAGACCAGCACCACTTCATGTAAGGGAGAGGCCGGTAACCAATCATTCGAGCAATGTCATCCATAAATCTATCCGCACCTGAAAAATATGTAAACTAGATTCAACACAATGTCCCATAAAATAAAGCTTTTTATAGACCTTAGATTATTTCGAAAAGTAGTTATATTTTTATATATAGATATAGTATTATAGTATCTAGATTTTTGTATATAAGGAGCACTATTATAGTAGTTACATTTTTGTACATAAAGATAATATAATAGCAGTTATATTCTTGCACACGGGCTGTATTATTGTATTATAGTAGTTATATTTATTAATAAGGTAGTAGTAATATTCTCATACAAAAAAACAGTATTATAGTAGTTACATTCTTGTACATAGGGGGCAGTATTATAGTAGTTATATTCTTGTTCATAGAGGGCAGTATTATAGTAGTTATATTCTTGTACATAGGGGGCAGTATTATAGTAGTTATATTCTTGTTCATAGAGGGCAGTATTATAGTAGTTATATTCTTGTACATAGGGGGCAGTATTATAGTAGTTATATTCTTGTACATAGAGGGCAGTATTATAGTAGTTATATTCTTGTACATATGATACAGTATTATAGTAGTTATATTCTTGTACATAGGGAGCAATATTACAGTAGTTATATTCTTGTACAAAGGGGCAGTATTGTAGTAGTTATATTCTTGCACATAGTGGGCAGTATTATAGTAGTTACATTCTTGTACATAGGGGCAGTATTATAGTAGTTATATTGTTGTACATAGGGGCAGTATTATAGCAATAGTTTTGTACATCATAGACAGTGTTATAGTAGTTACAGTGGGTTGCAAAAGTATTCGTACCCCTTGAAGTGTTGCTCAATTGCAAACATTACAGCCACAAACCCAAATGTATTCTATTCATATATTATGTGGCAGAGCATCAGAAAGTAGCAAGCATTTGTGAATTGTAAAGAAAATGAGACCCGCTTTTCAAAGTTTTTGCAAATTAAGCACCTTTAGCTGCAATAACAGCTGCAGTCTGTCTGGGAATATGTCTCTACAAGCTTTGCACATCTAGAGGATGGAATTCTTGCCCATTCTTCTTTGCAAAATAGCTCAGTCAGATTGGTTGGCAAATGTTTATGAACAGCAATTTTCAAGTCATGCCAAAGATTCACAATTGGATTTAGGTCTGGACTTTAACTAGGCCAATTCAAGACATGACTATGCTTTGATTTAACCCCTTACCGACATTTGTCGTACTCATACGGCAATGTCAGGTAGGGGTTCCCGCAAATTGCCTATGAGTACGTCAAGGGTTTTGCACGCCAAGGGGAGCGCCAAGATCGGGCATGAAACAGCGGTATTTTAAAGCTGGCATCATGCCGCATCCCCCAGGGCCCGGAGGGCCCCGGGCGGGGGATTAACCCCCCCGATGTCGGACATCGTGGGTCGCGACATCGCGGCTGCGGGGGCAGGAGTAGCTCCAGGCCGGTACTGGTCCCCTCCAGGGGCCGGAGCTAAATTGACAGCATGGGGGTTGCTGGTGACGCCCGATCCCCCAAAATGCTTGTGGGCAGCGTGAAGAAAAATTCCCATGGGACCGTTTTAAGCTATAAGTGTATGTGATCTCCTTTTTGCATGAACGATCTGCGATCTTCATAAAATTCCCCCCGGGGGAAAAAGTGTAAAAAGTGTGAAAAGTAAAAAAAAAAGTGTAAAAAGTAAAACACAAAACAAAAAATAAAAAAAAAAACCCCTCCCAGCCTTTTCCCCCTTTAAAAATCCAATCGCCCAAAAAAATCAAAAAAAAAATAAAGTACCCTATTTGGTATCGCGGTGGTAGCGACCCCCCTATAAATCTGTTATTTTAAATTTAACCCGAACGGTAAAACCCGTAAGAAAAAAAAACAAAAAACAGTCACAGAATTGGTTTTTTGTACACCTGGACATAAAATGGAATAAAAGCGTCAAAAAACTAATAAAAGCCAAAATTTGTACCTTAAAATGTCGTTCATCCCGCAAAAAAAAAAGTCCTTACACAGCTTGTTACGGAAAAAATTAAAAAGTTCTGCTTTTTAGAAGATGGGACATAAATTTTTTTAACAATAAAAAACTTTTTTTTTTTTAAAAAAATTGTGCTTTCAAATAAAAAAAATACAAAAATTGGGTTATCACCGTAATCGTCTAAACCCCACAGAGAAAAATTTACTTGTCACGGATACTGATGGTAAAAACGCTATTAAAAATAAAAAAAAAAAACCTGCTAGGATTGCAGTATTTTTTCCCCTGCCTTAAAAAAAGGGTTTTTAAAGCGTCAAAAAGTCTTTTGCCCTCAAAAATGTTACCAATAAAAAACGTAATCACCCCCGCAAAAAAAAGTCCCAAAACAGCTCCATAAACGAAAAAAAAAAAAATTTATGGCTAGATTCGGTGATGCAAAAAAAGTTTTTCCTTTTCAAATAAAAGGTTTTTATTGTGTAAAAGCAGAAAAACTTTAAAAAAAAATATACAAATGTGGTATCGCTGTAATCGTATCAACCTGCTGAGGAAAACTAGCATGTCATTTATACCCACGTGACCGCTGTAAAAAATAAAAAAAAAAAAAACACTACCCGGATTGCGGTATTTTGTACAAAATGCTCACAAAAAACCTTAAAAAAGTGATTTAAAACTCACTGCCCCCCATAATGGTACCAATAAAAAAAATCAACTCATCTGTAAAAAACAAGCCCACAAGCAGCTCCCCATGAAAAAAATTAGAAATATGGGTTAGAATAGGACAAAAATAAAAAAGAACTTTTTATAAAACTAGCTTCTATTGTGTAAAAGTAATAAAAAATAAAAAAAAATATAAAATTTATACATTGTAAATTTTACCCTCCCATAGTAAAGTTATCCCTCATTTATCCCGTTGGGGAATACTGTAAAAAATTTAAACCAAAAAACAAAGGCGGAACGCGTTTCCCCCCCCCATTTCCATGGCCCAATGCTAAAAAAAAAATTCGGAACACCTGTGCGCCCAAAAAGCCAATACCCTTAGATGAGATCCCTGAGGGGTGTTTAATCGAAAATAGGGAAAATTCGGGGGGTTTACCTGTTCTAGTCTTTGGGGACTTTGCAGATCGCATGGCCCCCACCAATATCTTGCGCCAAAAAACCCAAATAGCGCTCCCTCCCTTGTACCCCCTGCAGCGCCCAAAAAGCAGTTTACACCCACATGAAGGTATTGCCGAAATTGGAAGAAATTGGGAAAACAATTTTGGGGCCCTTTTTTCCCCAAAATTCCTTTTAAAAATTAAAAATTTTCAGCTAAAATTGCAGATTATTGGAAAAAAAAATTTATTTTTTTTTTTCGAGCGAAGTAAAAAAATTTTGAAACGCTTTGGGGGTCGAATACTCACTACACTCTGGTATATTTCCCTAAAGGGGTTTTGTTTCCAATATGGGGTCTTTAGGGGATTTATTAAGTTTTGGAACCTTAGGGTGTCCCAAACTGAAATGGCCCCTAAATAAATTGTAAAGAAAAATGGGCCCAGAGTCCAGTGGGGCTCCTCCTATTCTGGGGTTGTGGTTGAGCCAAATAATGCATAGGGCCACATATGGGTACTCTGAAAACGGCAGAATCTGGGGAATAATATTAATTTGATTTCCCCGATCACATTTACCGTTTTTCTCGTCAATAATGTATAAAAATTTAAAATCTGAAAAAAAAAAAATTTTGAAATTTCACTTCCCTTTTTCTTAATTCCTGTGAAACCCTAATGGGTTAATAAACTTTCCTAAATTCGGGGTTTTAATACTTTAATGGGTGTAGTTTTTAGATGAGGTAAATTTTGGGGGGGATCTAACATCAGGTCAATAAAGTCACGTTAGAATGGTGGTTTCCCCAAAAAATTGTATATTTCAAATTTTCTTGAAAATTTGAAAATTATACTAAATTTAAAGCCCCTAATGTCTAAAAAAAAAAAAAAAAGGGGCATTTAAAAAAATTATGCAAAAAACGCAGAATATGGTAGATGTAGTTATAAAATATTTTGAGTGGATAACTGTCTTACATGCGAAATGTTTGAAGTTTGAAATTTGGGAAAATTTTTCACATTTTTCACCCTAATTTGATATTTTACAAATAAACTCATTTTTTGGACCAAAATTTCTTACTATCTTATAGCAAATGTGTCCGAGAAAACAAACTCTGAAAATGGATAGGTTAAAATGTCAAAAAAGTTATTTCCTAAGTGACAATGAAGATTTAAAAAAAAGGGCTCTGGTCAGAGAGGCCCAAACTGGCTCCCGGGGTAAAGGGGTTTTTTAAAAATTCCCTTGTGCTTTGGCTGTATGCTTGGGGTTGTTGCCCTGCTGGAAGGTGAACGTACACCCCAGTCTCAAGTATTTTGTAGCTTCTAACAGATTTCCTTCCATAATTGCCCTATATTTAGTTCCATCCATCTGCCTATGAACTCTGAGCAGCTTCCCAGCCCCTACTGAAGCAAAGCATCCACACAGCGTGATGTTGCCACCACCATACCTCATGGTGGGTATGGTGTGTTCAGAGTGATGTACAGAGTTGCCTTTCCTCCAAACATTGGGTGACATGTATGAACGGGGCTGCGCCAGATATCTGGCGTCTTTTCAGCCCGATATCAGGCGCAACACCATTCATACATTCTTAAATCTCCCGTGTGCCACTCCCGGGCCCGATCTCGGGGGGCGTGCGGGAGGTGGGGCACACTAGAACTGTAGCGAAGCTACATATTTGTAGCTTCATTACTGCATTTCTGGGCGCATTACAGCTGGAACAGGTAAACCACTTTCAAAGTGGTATTTGATCCAGAAATGTCGCACGAGCGCAGGAATGCGCCTGATTTATGACCCGCTGTAGAGCAGGTTCATAAATCAGGCGCATTTTATGCCCTTATTATGCCTGTGAAATTTGGCGTGTTAACGCCAAATTTCATGCATGTCGGCCATTGTGTCTGGCATTTAGACCAAGAAGTTCAATTTTGGTCTCATCAGACTAGAGCACCTTCTTCCACATGCTTGCTGCATTCCCTACATAGTTTTTGCAAACTGTAAACAAGACTTCTTACAGCTTGCTTTCAAATATGGCTTTCTTCTTGCCACTCTTGTATTAAGGCCATATTTGTCAAGTACACAACTAATGGTTGTGCTGTGTACAGATTCTCCCACCTGAGCTGTGGATCTCTGTGACCCTGGGCCTTTTGGCTGCTTCTTTAAAGGGGTTTTGCAATGAAGTAAAATTGATGTGGGAAGCTTGTAAATTAAATAATAAACATTTTCACCACTCATCATTATTAAAAATTCTGTATCGTTTTTGTTTTAGCTGCTCCTTTATTGATCCATTGTTTACAGCTCGTCTCCAGGGAACACGACCAGGGCTGAGAGCTCCTTAGTCCTGGTTGCACATGCTCAGACATCACCTCTCCTCTCAGGCAGCTACTGAGTGTTCAAACCCCGGGTGCTGTCACTCTACTCCCATCCTCTGTACTCCTTAGTAATTAGTCAAACAGTGCAAATAAATACAAAAAAGAAACCTCAATTAGGTCTGTGCATTGATAAAGAGGAAAAAAATCCACAGGTTTGGTTCCTGCAGGGATTTGAACCTAGGACCCTTGTGCTGTGAAGCAAAACATTTACCTCTGAGCTACACAGCACTATGTGTAAACATGCCTTTCTTTGACTAGAGAGAGCAATGGCCTGGGGGTGTCAGCCTGCTGGGTCACATGGTATGCAATTTAAACAAATCACACACGCCCCCTTCTGAGCACACAGAGCTGGAGAGCTGGATGCAGGAGGGATGAAGTGAGATCGTGGCAAAACCCCTTTAATCAGTGTGGTCCTTGTCTGGGCTGTCAGTTCAGGTGGACGGTCATGCCTGGTAGGTTAGCAGTTGTGAAATACTCCTTCAATTTACTGATGATGGACTGTGCTTCATGAAATGTTCAGAACTTATAATACATATATTTTTTTTAAACCTAACCCTGCAATACACTTTGACACAACTTTATCCCAGAGCAGTGTGGTGTGTCCCTTGATTTTCATGATGCTGTTTGTTCACTAATGTTCTCAAACAAATCTTTGAAAACTCCACAAAACAGTGGTAGTTATATGGAGAATAAATTACATACATATGTACTCTATTTACTAATTGGGTGACTTCTAAACGGCAAATTGGATTTTATTTAGCGGTATCAAAGTATAAGGGGATAAGTACATATGCACACCAAAATTTGGAAAAGCACATATAATTTTCTTTATACTTCACAAATACTTGCTACCTTTTGCTTCTTTATCACGTACATGTATTTTGTTTAGATTCAGACTTGTGGCTGTAACATTTACAAATGAGGAACAGTTCAAAGGGTAGAAGTACTTTTGCCACCCACTGTATATTCTTGTACATGGGACAGTATTTTAGTAGTTTCATTCTTATTCATAAGGGGACAGCTTTATAGTAATTATATTCTTGTCCTGCAAGGGCTGGTTGCTTCTGGTGGTGAAATCAATGTCCTTCTGTCAATAGAACTGTAGTCTAAATATTTTTGATGATATATAAGGATATACTTAATTATTAATAGCAGTAGTATATTATCATTAAACATAAAAAAGCATATGTAAAGTGTTTTACTTAGTACCATTAGAAGGCGATACAGTAATAGCATAGTAAGGGATCGTCCCCATGGCACGGGTTTTCAGCTGGTTTTACAGACGGTTTTCAGATTTGAAAACCGTCTGTAAACCGTCTAACAAACTTTAAAACGGACGTCTATGGAAAAATCCGTGCAGCGGTCTAAAAAACCGCCCGGCGGGCCAAAAAACATTAAGCATGTTCATTCTTCCACCCGGTTTTCCGGCGGAATATGAACATCTCAATGAGAAGGGGGAGGGCTTTTCTCCGCAAACCACAGAGAAAAGCCGTCCCCCGGCAGCCGTGTACACGGCCACAAAACAGTGCAAATACCGGTTGGGATTTCCGACCGGTATTTGCACTGAGCCGTGTGAAGGGCCCCTATTTGTTTCTTAAATACTAAACATATTTATACAATTGCAACTTTTTTAACAGCGTCATTGTGAGTATTGGTTTAGCCAAAAAAATAAATGGTTAACCGGGTAATATAATGCTGCATACTACAATATCTGTAATGTAGAGGAGCTTATGATGCTAGTTAGATGTAAATACTAATATTTCAGACATTAATAATTGTTTTTACCCTTTATTTCCAGGCAAACCCTGGAATAGTCACAAATGTCAGTTTGATTTATACAAGATAGAAAACTAATACGTTATTATTTTGCAGCGTTTGACAATAAGTTAATGGCCTGTGAAGTGAGATCATAGTTTACATTGTATGATAAGAAAGTGATCAATTGGCAGTAATTAGTTATAACCATATGGCCTTTTATTTTTTAATGGGTTGGGATGTAAAATCTATGACTTAAGAGTCAAGTACCTTTATAAAATTAACCTCAGGACTGTTTTTTTTTTGTTTTTTTTTTCTTTACTTTTTATTTCTCAAGATTATTTCTGTTATTCCAAAAGACAGTGATATCAGAAAAAAGGCAGATCCTTTTCATCTGAACCTGGAAACCCGACTCTGTTGTCCATGACTTTGCTTAGTATTTCAGCTTTAGAGTGAATGGGGGTGACCTGTAATACCAAACACCAAACACGTTTGTAGAAGAAGAATATTTTGTCATCCCAAACAACCAAATTATTTTACCAAGTAGTAAATAGAGAGGCCAAATCGGGATAATAGACAAATAGATTTGTCAACAGTTTAATGGTGGTATATTCCAATTAGAAACAATATTTAGTTTTTTTACAGAGGATTTTTGAGAATCAAATATGCAAGATTTCACAAGGCTAATCAGTGGTAGAGCATCAATTTTATAGTCCGGGTGTTGAATGCTTAGTCAACATACTAAAGGCCTTTTGGCTGCATTGGGTGTTCATGTTCATTAATGTACCTGTAAATAAAGCTGAAGTTGGATTTTGCAACAAAATTTTCGTGAAAATTCTACCATATTAGTGTATATGTCTAAAATGCGCTAGTGACATTCAGAAATTTCTTACAGACTGCTCCTGATATCTATTTCTGTGGTAGCACAGGATTCCCTTGATGAGGGTACAATGACAGCACAGAGTCTAATGTTTTCCATTAAATCATCCACTTGACAGTTCTAGCAAGATTATTATTAAACAGCAATAATCACCATAAACCCACGCGATAACCACACACTCCCAGAAGGCTTGCCAAAGCAGCGTGATGCCACTCGCGGAATAGTAGTCGAAAAGCTGGAAGACGTACATGCCACCCTAAAATCAGACAACACACATAGTTGTAACATTGAGGCATTAGAGAAGCCATTCTACTCTCTCACTGGGGACTTGCTACTAGGTCCTGGCTAATACCGGGCCTTGCAATGACTGAAGCCACACCTGGGCACTGGATGACCACAGCACAATAACGATTACCCCATGGTTTATAGGGTTGAAGGTTTGGGTATCTACTGTCATGTTCCACTTCTCAAATTTCTTTACCCACATAACAATTTACTGTTTTAATCGGTGGTTAGAATCATTGGGAAGGCTTCACTTTGGGCCACTTGGTAGTCAATGTTTGAATATATACTTAAAGGGAACCTGTCAGATGATTTTTGCTACCTTATCTGAGAGCTGGATGTGATAGAGGGAGAAAAGCTGATCTCTCTGATACTGTATATGTTTCTATAATTTGGAGCAGGATTTCTGAATAACAAGCAGAGTCAATTCTAACCAGACTCTTTAAGAGACAGGTAGAAGTCATGCTGACCCCACACAAAAACAGAGATTAACAGCTTTCCCTGTATCAGTATGTGTACAGAGCAAACTGTGAAATCACTGTATGTGGGTGGGATAAGCAGGATTTTAAGTTTCACTTTTACTTTTTTTCTACCTTTTACTCAGAAATCCTGCTACAAATCAAATAAACCTACATGTCACAGAGCTCATCTCCTCTCCTCAGAGCTCAGCCTCTCTCATATAACCCTATATATCAGAGCTCAACTTCTCCCTCTATCATATAACCCTGTATGTCACAGAGTTCAGCTTCTCTCCCTCTATCATATAACCCCATATATCACAGAGCTCAGCTTCTCTCCTCTATCATATAACCCTATATATCACAGAACTCAGCTTCTCTCCTCTATTATATAACCCTATATATCACAGAGCTCAGCTTCTCTCCTCTATCATATAACCCTATATATCACAGAGCTCAGCTTCTTTCCTCTATCGTATAACCCTATATTTCACAGAGCTCAGCTTCTCTCCTCTATCTTTTAACCCTATATCCCCGAGCTCAGCTTCTCTCCTCTATCATATAACCCTATATATCACAGAGTTCAGCTTCTCTCCCCCTTTTCAATAACCCCCGTAAGTCACAGAGCACCCTTTTTTCCCTCTATCAAAAAACCAGAAGTCACAGAGCTCACT
Organism: Phyllomedusa bahiana; assembly: GCA_025379985.1. Taxonomy (NCBI): domain Eukaryota; kingdom Metazoa; phylum Chordata; class Amphibia; order Anura; family Hylidae; genus Phyllomedusa; species Phyllomedusa bahiana. The sequence goes on from JAODAL010047552.1 coordinate 23,003, forward strand.
TTTTCCCTCTTTTCCCTATAAAACCCGGGATGTCACAAGCTCCTTTTCTCCTCATCATATAACCCCTTTTAACACAAAAGCTCACCCTTTTCTCCTTTCCCTCAAAACCCCATATAAACACAGAGGGTCAGCTTCTCCCCTCTTCATATAACCCTTATATCCCAGAGCTCAGCTTCTCTCCTCTATCCCTATAACCCTATATATCCAGACTCAGCTTCTCCCCCCTATCAAAAACCCATGTATGTCCCCAGAGCTTTAGCTTCTCCCTCTATCATAAACCCTGTAAGCCCAGAGCTCAGCTTCCCCTCTTCTATCATATAACCCTATATGTCAAGAAAAACAGCCCTTTTCTCCCTCATAAAATAACCCTATATATAAAAAAGCTCCCAAATTCTCTCCTTACATAAAACCTAAAATATCACAAAAATCAGCTTCTCCCCCTCAAACATATAACCCCCAAAATATCAAAACGCCCAGCTTTTCTCCTCTATCATTTTAACCCCACATCACAGAGCCAGCTTCTCTCCTCATCATATGAAACCCAAAATACACGAGGGTCAAACTTCTCCCCCATCAATAAAACCCCATAATCAAGAGCCAGCTCCTCTCCCTATCCTATAACCATATATACACCGAGCTCCGCTCCCTCCTCTATCATATAACCCCATAAAAACACAGAGCTCAGCTTCTCTCCTCCATCATATAACCCTATATATCACAGGGGCTCGCTCCTCACCTCCATCATATTAAACCCCAAATATCCCCCAAGCTCAGCTCCCCCCTCTATCCTAAAAACCAAATAAATCAAAGAGCTTTTTTTTTTTTTTCTCCTCTTCTATCATGTTTAAACCCCATAAATCAAAAAGAGCCACTTTTCTCCCCCCTCATATAACCCTAAAAATCAAAAGAGCTCAGCTCCCCTCTCCCCCCATCCTATAAACCCTATATATCACAAGCTCCCGCCCCCTCCCCCTCATCATATAACCCTATAACCCCAGAGCCACTTCTCTCCCCCCATCATATAACCCTATAAACACGAGCTCACTCCTCCCTCCATCATATAACCCTTTAAAATCACAGAGCTCAGCCCTCCCCCTCTATCAAAACCCTAATTAAAAACACCCGTTCAGCTTCTCCCCTCCACATGTAACCCGGGAAAGTCACCCGGTTTTAGCTTCTTCCCTCCAAACATATAAAATTTCCCTATATCACAAAAGCTTTGCTTCTCTCCTCTATCATTAACCCCCCATATATAAAAGAACTCCCGCCCTTTTCTCCTCAAATTTTATAACCCCAAAATATCACAAAGCTCAGCTTTTCCCCTCTAAACATAAAAACCCCATATATCACAGAGCTCAACCTTCCCCTTCCTATAAAATTTAACCCTAAATTTCACAGAGCTCAGCTTCTCTCCTCTATCAAAATAACCCTAATATTCCCAGACTCAGCTTCTTTTCCCCCTATTTATATAAAACCCCATATAAACCCCCAGATTCAGCTTCTCCCCCTTTAATCATATAAACCCCCGTATGTCACAGAGCACACCTTCTCCCCCCTATCATATAACCAGTTTTGTCACAGAGCTCACTTTTTTCCCTCTAACATATAACCCTGTATGTCACGAGCTCCCCGCTTCTCTCCTCTATCATATAACCCTATATACACAGAGCCCCACTTTTTCCCCCATCAAAAATACCCCCCATATATCACAAGCTCAGCCCTTTTTCCCCCCCTAACATAAAACCCAAAATTTCCCAAGCTCAAACTTCTCTCCTCATCAAAAAACCCTATAAATCACAGAGCTCAGCTTTCTCCCTCTTCAAAAAAACCATGTAGTCCCCCAGAGCTCAGCCCCTCCCTCTAACAAAATAACCCTGTAAGTCACGAGCTCAGCTTCTCTCTTCCCATCAAATAACCCTTAAAATGGCACAGAACTCAGCTTCTCTCCTCTATCATATAACCCTATATATTACAGAACTCAACTTTTCCCTCATCATAAAACCATAATTTTCACAAAGCTCAGCTTCTTTTCCTCTTATCCAAAATATATATATCACACGCTCACTTTTTCCCCCTCTATCATAAACCCTACATCACAGAGGGTCAGCTTCTCCCCCCTCTATCCCTAAGACCCTATATATCCCCAGAGCCAAACCCTTTTCCCCCCCATCAAAAAACCCTATAAACACAAGCCAGGGTCCCTCCCTCTATCCTATTAAACCCAAAAAAACACAAAAGCTCCGCTCCTCTCCTCTATCATATAACCCTATATATCACAGAGCTCAGCTTCCCCTCCCCACATATAACCCTTATATCCCCAGAGCTCAGCTCCCCTCCTCCAACAAAATAACCCTAAAATACCCCAGAGCTCAGCTTTTCCTTTTCCCTACCTATAACCCCTATATAAAACCCCAGAGCTCTGCTTTCCTTCTTTTATCATTAAAACCCCAAAATAAACACAGAGCTCAGCTTCTCTCCTCCATCATATAACCCTATATAAACACAGAGCTCAGCTTTTCCTCTCCCACCCATAAACCCTATAAAAATCACAGACTCCCCTCCCCCCTCTATCAAATAACCCTATAAAACAAAGCTCAGCTTCTCTCCCCCATCAAATAAAACCCCATATATCCCCAAACCCTCCTTCCTCCTCATAAACCCCCATATATCACCCGACTCGCTCCCTCCCATCCTATAACCCCAAATAACACCCCATTCACTTCTCTCCTCCAAACATGTAACCCTAAATTTTTCACAGATTTAGCTTCCCCCTCCCCTATCAAATAACCCCTTTTATCACAAAGCTCAGCTTCCTCCCTATCATATAACCCATATATCACAGACTCAGCTTCCCCTCCTCCAATCATATAAAACCCCATATATCACAAAGCTCAGCCCTTTTCCCTCCTCTATCATATAACCCTATATTCAAAGAGCCCCAGCTTCCTCCTCTAAACCAATAACCATAAAAATCACAAAACTCAGCTTTCTCCCTCTATCATATAAAACCCCCAAAAAACCCATTTCCCCAGTTTTTCTCCCTCTTTCATTTAAACCCAATATTCACATAGCTCACTTCTCCCCCTCAACATATAATCCTTTTATATCACAGACCCCACTTTTCTCCCCTTCTATCATATAACCCATTAAAATCAAAAAAGAACTCCAAACGTCTCATTTTCTATTCATATAACCCCATATTTTCAGGCTCAGCTTTTTCCCCCCTCTATATAAAAACTCTATATATCACAGAGCTCAGCTTTTCCCTCCATCCTATAACCCTATAATCACAAGCTCTGCTTCTCTCTTCTATCATGTAACCTATAAAATCACAGAGCTCAGCTTCTCCCCCTATCATATAACCCTAAAATATCACAAAAAGCTCAGCTTTTTCCTCCTCTATCATATAACCCTATATTTCACAAAAGGGTCAGCTTCTCTCCCCAAACATATAAACCCCCAAATTTTCCCAAAAGCTCAGCTTTCTCCTCATCTTTTAACCCTAAAAAACACAGAGTTCGCTTCTCCTCCTCTTTTCATATAACCCTTAGCACAGAGCAACACCTTTTCCCTCTATCAAAATAACCATGTATGCACAGAGCTCAGCTTCTCCCCCTATAAAATAACCCCCGAAATTTACAAGCTCAGCTTCTCTCCTCTATCCCTAAAAACCCCCATATATCACAGAGCTTTAGCTTCTCCCCCTCCATCATATACCCCTTTTAAAACACAGAGCCCCAGCCCTTTTCCCCTCTATCATATAACCCCCAAAAATATCCCCCGAGCCCCTTTTTTCCTTCCCCCTTTAAAAAAATAAACCCCATAATTCCCCCAGAGCTCAGCTTCTCCCTCTATCAAATAAACCCTGTAAGTCACAAGGAGCCGCTTCCCCCTACAAAAACCCTGATTTCAAAGAGCTCAGCTTCTCTCTTCTATCATATAACCCTATATGTTTACAGAACCCCCAGCTTCTCCCCCTCTATCCTATAACCCAAAATATTACAGACCCCAACTTCTCTCCCCCTTTCAAAATAACCATATATACACAAAGCTTTTGCTTCTCTCCTTCTATCAAAAAAACCCTATATAAACACAGCGCTCCCCTTCTTCCTCTATCATATAACCCTACAAAAAAGCTCAGCTTCCTCCTCTATCAATGACCCTATATAAACACAGAGCTCACTTTCCCCCTCCCAAAAAAAACCCCCAAATAAACACAGAGCCCACTCCCTCCTCCCCCACTTCCTATAACCATATAAATCCAGAGCTCCGCTCCTTCCCCCCTATCCTATAACCATATTTTATCACAGAGCTTTTGCTTTTCTCCCTTTTATCATTAAAACCCCCCATTTTAAACACAGAGCTCAGCTTTTCTCCTCCATCATTTTAACCCCCATATATCACAAGCTCAGCTCCTCTCCCTATCCAAAAACCCTATAAACACAGAGCTCCCTCCCTCCTCTAACCTAAAAACCCAAAAATCCCCAGAGCTCAGCTTTTCTTCCTTCCCCTTCCATTAACCCAAAAATCACAGAGCTTTAGCCCTCTCCTCCTCATATAACCCTATATATCCCAGAGCTCAGCTCCTCTTTTTCCCCTATCCCTATAACCCTAAATAACACACAGTTCAGCTTTCCCCCCCTCCTCTGAAACCCCTGTATCACAGAGGCAGCTTTCTTTTCCCTCTAACATATAACCCTATATATCACAAACCAGCTTCTCTCCTCTATCATATAACCCCATATATCCAAAGCTTTAGCTTCCCCTCTTTCTAAACCCCCATAAAAACACAGAGCTCAGCTTCTCTCCCTATCAATAACCATATAAATCACAAACTCAGCCCCTTTTCTCCCTCTAACAAATAACCCTATATAACCCATTTCTCAGGTTCTCTCCCTTTTCATTTTTCCCTATATATCCCCATAGCTCAGCTTTTCTCCCCTATCAATAATCCTATATATCACAGAGCTTTAGCTTTTCTCTTCTAAACATAAACCCATAATATCCCAGAACTTTAGCGTCTCTTCCCCTAACATATAACCCATATTTTCAAGGTTTAGCTTGTCTCCTCTATTAAATAACTCAAAATATCACCCGAGCTCACTTTTTCTCCCCTATCCTATAACCCTAAATTTCACAGAGCTCTGCTTCTCTCTTCCCATCATGTAACCCAAAATATCAAAGCTCAGCTTCTTTTCCTCCATCATGAAAACCTATTTTCACAGACTCTTCCCTCTATCATATCCTGCAAAAAGTAGGGCCAAACATAAAACCCCCTATAGGTTTCCCCTTTAAAAAAAATAAAAAAGATGCCGCCAACACTATTCCCTTTGGGGCCCCCATTTTATTCGCAATTTAAAGGCAGATTAAAGGGCCCCCCTATTTTTTTCCTACCTCAGTCACCATGGAGAGGGTTAAATTTTGAAGCATAGAAGCAAACAAAGTGCCGGGGGTGACCCCCCCTGCGCACAAAAACCCTTAATTGGTTGTTGGGAAAAAAATCCAGGATCCCGGTTAGGGAAAAACCCCACCCCCCACAAACTGTTTCAGAAAAAAGAAAGCGAAAAGGAGCAAGGGGAGAAGCAGACAAGACATAAAACCAAAAGAACTCAAAAATACTAAGGTCATTCTGACTCCCCCTTTTCCCATACCCTCACACCATTGGGGCCCAAATTGGCTTTTTCCTGTTTCCCCCTTTTTACCCCGCCCTGTTTTTCCCCTGCCCTGAAGGGGCCATTGTCCCCAAACCCTTTCCCCCGCTCGTGCCCCCCCCCCCCAAATTGAGAAAGGAAAGGTTTAAGGGCGAGGGACATTTCCCCCGTTTGGAGTGGAAGGCAGGTTTCCCGCCAGGGGACTTGGGGATATCACGACAAAAACAAGACATTGCTCCTGGGTGCCAAAAAATGACCAGAGCATCCCAATAATAAAGACATATTACATAAATTACTGCAATAACTAATCAAGGCCAATTCCCAATTCCCTGACAACTGACCCCGCATAAAGGTCCCAAAAAAAGTTAAATTGTCTACCAAAAAGAAAAGGGGCTCCAAGGGCCAAAAGGGATATAGAGAAACCCAAAGGGGTGCCCTTTTGGAAATTTTTTTAAAGTTTTTTTTTAAATTTTTAACATAATTAGACTTGTGGTCGAAATAAAGAAATGCCGCCCGTGGGGGGAGTTTTCCCCTTTTGGAAAAAAATGAGCTTTTCCCTGGAAATCGGCCAGGGAAACCCTAAACCCTTTTTGAAATTTTAAAGATGAAGTTGCAAAAATTACCTGAACTACAGCCCTTTAAAAAACATTTAACCCAAACCTTTGGGGTTACCTGACCCGTTTAAGACCAAGGACCAGGGGCCTTTAAAAAAGAAAGGGCTGCCCGATTGGGGCGAAAGGCATCAAAGGGCACAGCCTTTGGATATGCAATAAAGGCCAACCGGGGCCTTAATACAAGGGAGACAAAGACCAGGGTTTTAAAACTCATATGTAAAAAAACACTGGGCTGTGAATAGCTGAACTTAAACTCCCCCAATGCACTGCACTAAAGATTGCAAGAAAAAATTTCCCACATTTTGCTCTGGTTGTAACAAGAATCATCCTCCAAACCATTTCAAGTAAAAAGCACATTTTTTTTGAAAGTGGTCAAAAAATGGGATATAGGGTATGAATGGTAAAGAAAAAAAAAACTGGCGTTTTGGTCTGGAAAGCATTGTACACACTTTTTACTGCAGGAAAAATGGATAAGACCCCCAGTCCATGAAATAAAAAAACCTTTTAACCTTGGTACAATGAAACCCCCCTAGAAGGGGATCCAC
>JAODAL010047553.1:0-29809 GCA_025379985.1 Phyllomedusa bahiana
TTTACACAAAGAACCTTTAAAATTTTCAATATCCTAAACCCAGGCGTGGAGTCAAGTCGTGGAGTCGGTGCCTATTTTGCAGGAGTCGGAGTCGTCATAAAAGGCCCGGGGACTCCCAAAATATAAAATAAGTTGGCCAGTGTTCAATGCAGTGCAAAGAAAAAGGGGAAAAATGGGTCCGCCATGCTACTGCCCCCCAATTTTCACCTTTACATATGAGGTTAATTGATGACATGGAAAAGCAGCAAATGCTGCCCCAGGGGAAAAGATCTGCTCCCTGGCAAACAGATTTCAGAAAAATTTTTTCACCCTGTTTCAAGAAATAGAAAGTTCAACCTTTCATCAAAACGCGTGGCTGAGGCAATTCCTTTATACCCTGAAAATTTTTTTAGAGATGTTCCCCTTGGTCACCGCTTTCCCCCCAAACCCAAGTTATGTAAAGGGGGCCGTTCTCTACCTTAAATAAGGGAATCAATGGAGGTCATGTACAGGATTGAGGGAGGAAAATTTTTTTCTAGAACAAATTCAAGACTCCCCAATATTCCGGTGTTTTCATATTTAAAAATTTTTTTGTGTTCAAAATTTCAATTCCAAAAATTATTTTCATCCCAAAGCAAAATGGCATGGTATCTCACTCCACTCGCTTTGTATTGAGGCTACTGTAATTTATATAAGTCATTTACCCATCTAACATACAGCAAATTTGATTTGAATTTTAGCATCTGCTTAGTTCTGAGATTCTTTTCCTGAACGCATTGTTACTGTTTTGCTCCCAAAAAATCAAAATTTAATTTTGTTAGTATTTGGGAAAACCCCTTGCTTTTCAATACTGCCTAATCCCTTTGGGCCCGAAACTGACCAAAATCTGATCCCCCGGTCTCTCTAACATTCCATGTTGGTGGCAGACTGGTTGGATCAAATACACTTTTTCTTCAACCTACCCACAAGTGTTCAAAAAATCAAAAAATGTTATCCTTTTCTTGTCAGTGCGTTTTCCTAAAACTTATTTTTGTTCATAAGGTAAAAAACCTATGTTTTTTTATTTTACTACAAAAGTTACACTTAAAATGCGCCAGTAAGAGGGGTAGGAGTGGAGGTTGGGAAATTGAGGAGTCTGGGCTTTGGCTTGCCGACTCCACAGCCCTGTCCTAAAGTAGCGGAAATGCATTCAGAAAAATATTCTTTATTCCCTTTGTCTTTTTGGCATTTATAGAGTCTTGCTGATATTATGTGTGTTTGCATTGTTATGCTGCCACACCAGCGTGCACCTATACTAATTTCTTTAACCTTATTTTAGATGTGCATACTAATTTTTGTAGTTCCTTTGGTGACTTTGAGCTGGAATAGTGATCAAGACTTTGGGATTAATTGGTTTTTTGTACATGGCACACCCAAAGGTCCTTATTCAGCCTCTAACTCACATGGTAACAATCAGCCTTGCATGACTGCAAGAGTGGGGAAGGGGGGCCCGTGGATAGAGGGAACCCCCTACCTTTGTCAACCACTTAAATGCTGCGGCCACTATTGACTATTGAGGGCCATCTGTATATTACATTTAGCTGATGCTGCTGATAGTGCAGGCATAGATTCTGAGCCTGTACTATCCGAGTGCTGTAAATATATGACATCCAGGAGATTTTGCTAACTCTTCCTGAAGCCTGGGAGGGCTCCCCTTTTTCTAGGAAAATCTTAGGCATTGTGGGGGAGTTGGCAAGTATGATTTTAACCATTGCTATGCATAGGGTAAAATCCATGGAAATATCTTCAGTAAAATCAGCCCCAACACATACAGATTTTACAGTGGATTTCATTTCAGATGTTTCTTCTCTGCAGCTTGTTGTGGACAAATAGGCATGAACATAAGTATATTTATTCAAAAGCATCTGTCCTGTAGTTGATGAAAGACAAACCTGTTTTAAGCCTTGGAGACAAGTAGAGATGTACAGAAATTAGCAAGTGTTCCTGAGGGAGATACAACCACCTATGCCTAAGGCTCTGCACTTCGGACATTAGTATTTACTAATGGCCTCTGGTCACTTGAAGACTGATATGACAAAGCATGAGTCTTTTATGATGTTGCAGGATGACAGAAACGACATACAGTGGAGAAAATAAATATTTGATACACTGGTGATTTTAAAAGTTTTACCACCTACAAAGAATGGAGAGGTCTGTAATTTTTATCATAGGTATACTTCAATTGTGAAACAGAATTAAAAAAAAAATCCAGAAAATTACAGTGTATGATTTTTAAATAATTAATTTGAATTTTATTGTATGAAATAAGTATGTGATACAATAGAAAAACAACTTAATATTTGGTACAGAAACCTTTGTTTGCAATTACAGAGGTCAGATGTTTCCTGTAGTTCTTGACCAAGTTTGCACTTGGCCCACTCCTTCATATAAATCTTCCCCAGATATTTCAGGTTTTGGGGCTGTTGAAGTTTCAGCTCCCTTTAAAGATTTTCATTTGGGTTCAGGTCTGGAGACTGGCTAGGCCACTCCAGGACCTTGAAATGCTTCTTACGGAGCCACTCCTCAGTTGCCCTGGGTGTGTGTTTCGGGTCCTTATCCTGCGGGAAGACCAAGCCATGAACCATCTTCAATGCTCTTACTGAGGGAAGGAGATTGTTGGCCAAAATCTTGCGATATATGGCCCCATCCATCCCCTCTTCAATATGGTGGGTGTAATGTCCCATTTGCAGAAAAGCACTCCCAAAGTATGATGTTTCCACCCCCATGCCTCAAGGCTGGGACAATGTTCTTTGGGTTGGACTCATCCTTCTTCTTCCAACAAACAAGGCGAGTGGAGTTGATACCAAAGAGTTCTATTTTGGTCTCATCTGACCACATGACTTTCTGACAATACTCCGCTGGATCATCCAGATGGTCATCCTTACCCCACGAAGTGAGATCTTGCATAGAGCCCCAGACTGAGGCAGATTGACAGTCATCTTGTGTTTCTTCCATTTTCTAATAATTGCGCCAACAGTTGTTGCCTTCTCACCAAGCTGCTGCCTATTGTCCTGTAGCCCATCCCAGCCTTGTGCAGGTCTACAATATTGTTCATGGTGTCCTAAGACAGTCCTTTGGTCTTGGCCATGGTAGAGAGGTTGGAGTGTGATTATATGGACAGGGACAGGTGTCTTTTATACAGGTAACAAGTTCAAACAGGTGTAATTAATACAAGTGATTAGTGCAGGATAGGAGGGCTTCTTAAAGAAAATCTAACAGGTCTGTGAGAGCCAAAATTTCTGCTTATTGGTAGGTGATCAAATACTTATTTCATGCAATAAAATGCAAATTATATAAAAAAAATACAATGTTATTATCTTGATTTTTTGTTAGATTCTGTCTCTAACATTTGAATTGTACTTAAGATAAAAATTACAGACATCTTCACTTTAAAAATCGCCAGTGTATCAAATACCTATTTTCCCCACTGTATCTCTAACAACAAAGAGGCTGTAAATGTCCATTTTCATTATTACATAGTCACCATAACCCATCCATGCCAGCACCTGTGCTTGGCTCTGCAGTAAAATCCATCCAAGTGAATGGCCTGCATTGGCATACTGATGTGCTTGGGTAAACTAAATGCTTGAGCACTGTAGACCTGATAAAAGAAAAAAAATTTAATGTGGCACAACCTGCACGAAATTTACTCCATAAACATGGCATAATGAGTGTTGTTTTCCACTCTTGAATTTACTCACTCCGTTTTAAGGTAGGTGTCACACATAACATTTTAGGGCAAAATGTAACTTTTTTATGGCTTTATACCTATGTTTTTTGGTTTTGTTTTTTTACTTAAAAACACTGTAGCCAGATGTTAGCTGTGAGTCAACAGAAAGAAAGCTTTCTATTGTCACTGGTATTCTCTTTGCAATGTCACATGCTATATGAACCAGAAGTCTATACTTCTATTGTTTTTCTGTCTGTTTAAAAAAAACACAAACACATTGCATGGTTTGTTGCGGTTTGCATCATAAATCATGATTCAAAGCAGAATCATTTAATCAATCTGTGATGCACATAATTTGTTTTGGGGAAAACACAACAGAAAACCGGCATTTACCATCGATGTCTAAAGATTGGAGAATGGAAACTTAGTCTAAAAATGCACCAGGTTTGATCCTGTTTGACATGTTTTTTTGCATTTTTAGATTTTTCTCACTTTTTTATACCAACTATCAGTTGGCTTTTTTATTGCAATAAACTGTGCACCAAATTTTTGATGCAGAATATCACATTATACCTCTGTTTTCTATTTGGCAAGCCCTGCTCACCCCCATCTAAGCCATAACCTCCTTTCAACCATTCTCAAAAAGTGTCTAAAGCCTATAACAAATGTGTCTACAACACACTGTAACATGCTGTGCCAATGTTTGGCCCGTTTTACAACACATTTATGCCACAAAAAAGCAGGTAGCGCTAAAAAAGTTTGATGTGTTAGGGGCTTTTTTGCCAAAAATGGTAAAAAAATGAGTAAGGAAGTCTTCAGACCCTTTAACTTTGCTAAAAGTGCCCATTTCCCCATTTCTTAGCCATTAATTTGGGGCATCCCTCCTTAAAATGTTATTGAAGGTAGTGAATGTGATTGCTTTTGAAAATTTTAGCCACTCTGACGGTGCTATTAATGTCAGTGCATCAAATTATGGCAACTGAAGCATAAGATATTGGTGGAAAGCTAATAGAAGCAATAATAGCATTCACTGTCCATATAGTTTATGTGTATTCATGAATGCTCCCTGCCCCCTCTATGGAGTCCTTGATGGCTGGCTGCAGCCTGCCTTCAATCACCACGAGGGAGGCAGTAAGTGCTGTCCAAGTGAATACATCGCATTTATAAATTATAGGGGCCCCATGTATAAAAAATTTAGATTTAAGAATTTTTTTGTTTCCCATACAACCCAAACAGAGCTCCCTTTTTTAAATTTTTTTTTTGCACATATGAAATGAAAAGGGGGCTCTGATGGTTTCTATGGGGCAACAAAGAAAGTCTTACACCTAGTTTTTTTTTTCATAGTTGCACTGATCAAAAAAGTTTTTGCCATTGTCAAAAAAAAGAGCGACTTGTCCCCATGCAAAAGCGCTATAATGGGTTAACTTTTTACAGGGTGTGAGCAAGGCCTTTGCAGTACTTTTTGTTGGTCTGTCCTGTCCAAGTCCACATTATTTTAGGCCTGGGCATCCAATTCCATGGCTTCAGCTTTTCAGTTGCAATGCATACATTAGCCTGCAGCTGTCATCTGATGACAAGGCAGTCTTCGCTCTACTATGACCTTTATGATGAGTGCAGGAAGAGGAAACTACATGACATCAGAAAGCAAGTGCCTAAAGAGGTGAGTAATCAGGACTATTATTAACCTCTAAGCCAGTCATCACTACTATTGATAAAGAACTAACCCCCGGATATCAGGTAAATTGCAATTAAAGGGAATGTGTAATCAAAAATTACTTATTGTTTAACTCACATTTTTATGTTAAACACATTTTTAAGACTTTTTGGTTATATATTTTTTTAATTTTCCATATCACTTTCAATATTTTTTAATAATTCTTAAGTCCTGCAGTTTTCACTTTGGCCACTAAGCCTAAAAATAGTCTGACACTTCCTGTTCTCTTTAGAGAAAGATTCTCAGTTGTCTGCTCATTATCAGCACAAAGAGGGTCAAACTGAAAGGAGACACCAGTGTGAATAGATAACACAGTCACCAATAGGAGACAGTCACAGGTCACCCTTTCACCTCCCTGCACTTGGTCCCAGGTCACAGAGCATGACTAGAAAACTCTCCTATAGAAGTCAATGGGACAGAGTCAGTCTTAAGTCTCCTATGTACATGAAGCTACTGTAAAGCATCTCTGACTGCTGTTAAAGCAGTGCAAACAAGGCCTAGTGGACAAAGTGAAAACTGCAAGACAAGAATTATTAAAAAATATGAGCACCACTCACACACCGCACCGCCAGAGTCAGACGCCCGCAGCCTTGGCACACGCCTCAGACTCGCTTCCTGCAGCGATGCTCCAGGTGTGCTGAGTGTCTGTGGAGAAAGTCGAAGCTACCTGCAGACTTTCTCCACTACAAATTCATGCTCAGGACTTACCACACTGCCCTTCACCGCACCAAACAAAAATATTTCACCTCCATCATCTCAACATTACACAACAACCCAAAGCGCCTGTTTGACACCTTCCACTCCCTCCTAAGGCGTAAAGCCCCAGTTACTGACCTCTGTGCTGAAGACCTGGCGACTCACTTCAAAGAGAAAATTGAAAATATCTGGCAAAATATATCTCAGTCCCAAAGTAACACCCCCCCCATCCCCACCTGCAGTCCCCAAGTAACACTCTCAGCTCTTGACCCGGCGACAGAGGAAGAAGTGTCCAGGCTTCTCTTGTCTGCTCGCCCCACCACCTGCTCTAGTGACCCCAGTCCCTCTCACCTTGTCCAGTCCATTTCTCCAGCAGTCCTCTCTCACCTCACTACAATCTGTAACCTCTCTCTCCCCTGGGATCTTTCCATCTTCCTTTAAACACGCTGTTATAACTCCTTTACTGAAAAAGCCCTCTCTGCACCCGTCCTACGCTGCTAATTACCAACCAGTCTCTAACCTTCCCTTCACCTCTAAACTCCCAATATGCTTGGTCTACTCTCGCCTAATCTGATATCTCTCTGACAATTCCCTTCTCGATCCTCTACAATCAGGTTTCCGCACCCTACACTCCACAGAAACTGCTCTAGTTAAAGTCCCAAATGACCTCCTAACAGCAAAATCTCAGAGTAACTACTCGTTGCTGCTTCTCCTGGATCTCTTAGTAGTGTTTGACACTGTTGATCACCACCTTCTCCTCAGCATGCTCCGCTCCATTGGCCTCCAGGACACCGCTCTCGCTTGGTTCTCATCTTACCTGTCTGATCGCTCCTTCAGTGTCTCTTTTTTTGGATCTACCTCCTCTTCTCTACCTCTTAATGTGGGAGTTCCTCAGGGATCAGTTCTCCTCTTCTCAATCTATACAGCCCCGATTGGACAAACCATCAGCAGATTTGGCTTCCAGTACCATCTCTATGCTGATGACACTCAGTTGTACACCTCTTCCCCAAGACATCACTCCCTCCCTGCTACAAAACACCAGTGACTGTCTGTCCGCTGTCTCTGACATCATGTCCTCTCTCCATCTGGAACTAATCCTCACTAAAACTGAACTTCTTGTCTTTCCGCCATCTAGTAACCAACCCTATCCTGCTATTTCTATCTCAGTGTGTGGTACCACCATTACTCCTAGGCAGCAGGCCCGCTGTCTGGGGGTTATACTAGATTCTGATCTGACCTTCTCCCCATATATCCAATCCCTTACCCATTCCTGTCATCTGCACCTCAAGAACATCTCCAGAATCCATCCGTTTCTCACTGTGGAAACAGCTCAAACTCTCCTTACTGCTCTTATTCTTTCTCGTCTTGACTACTGTAACTCCTTGCTAACCGGTCTCCCTCTGTGCAAACTTTCCCCTCTTCAATCTGTCCTGAATGCAGCAGGCAGGCTCATCTTTCTTTCCAGCCGCTATACTGATGCCTCTACCCTGTGTCAGTCACTGCACTGGTTGCCCATTCAGTACAGGGTACAGTATAAACTCAGCACTCTCACCCATAAAGCTTTCCACAGCGCTGCACCCCCCTACATGATCTCCCTCGTCTCTGTCTACCACCCGACCCGCTCTTTTGCTGATAACAGGTTACACTCATCAATCATCCGAACCTCCCATGCACGTCTCCAAGATTTCACACGTGCGGCACTAGTTCTCTGGAATATGCTACTGCGGGCGATCAGGCACATTCACAACCCTCATAGTTTTAAGAGGGTCCTGAGAACACATTTTCTCAGTCTGGCCTACCAAGAGCCCTATTTGCTAACCCCAACCTGCCAACACACACCTCTGTCACTCCCAACACTAGGGCACTCACAGGCACTTATCTGTATATAGATGTACTGTCCGGATGGCAGGTTCATCCATTTTTCATGTAAACCACCCCCTATTTATGAAACATGGCCGGACCATTGTAAACTTGGCACTTCTCACCGTTTGTTTCACCCATACACCCTAATAGATTGTAAGCTCTCACGAGCAGAACCCTCACACCTTGTGTCTCATTTGTAAGTACTTTTAATATGTAATGTCTGTACGTACACCCTCGAATTTGTAAAGTGCTGCGGAATATGTTGGCGCTATATAAAGATTATTATTGAAAGAAAAAAAAAAACACCAAAAATTCCTAAAAAATGGTTAACATAAAAACGTGACAATGACTCATGTTCTGATGACACATTCCCTTTAACACAACTTGACTAAAATTTGTTTGCCGTCATATACTGTTTTAAGAAAGTGCTGCTAAGGCATAAGAGTTATTATTCTGAGATCCCCACCCATAAGGATCTTGAAAGATTGTTGAGTTCAGGTCATGTTTATTAAGGCAGTTTTTCTTAGGCGCAGTTCATATCTGCATTGAAGGTTCTATCGCAGAGACTGTGGCATGTCCATTAAATGTGGGCCCCGTGCAGGCACTATGGTGGTGGTTCCACTAGTGGTTCTTAGCAATGGTCAGTTAGTGTTGCTTGTGTAGTCCATCCATACATCTTCCTCTTTATAATTTCATAAAGATCAGAGATGCATATTTGCTCATTTATAGCCAGCGCTGTGTGCTCTGAGACTCTAATTTCTGGCAACAAAAAAAGAGCGAGGAGGAATAATGTATGAAGGTAATATACACTCACCGGCCACTTTATTAGGTACACCTGTCCAACTGCTCGTTAACACTTAATTTATAATCAGCCAATCACATGGCGGCAACTCAGTGCATTTAGGCATGTAGACATGGTCAAGACAATCTCCTGCAGTTCAAACCGAGCATCAGTATGGGGAAGAAAGGTGATTTGAGTGCCTTTGAACGTGGCATGGTTGTTGGTGCCAGAAGGGCTGGTCTGAGTATTTTAGAAACTGCTGATCTCCTGGGATTTTCACGCACAACCATCTCTAGGGTTTACAGAGAATGGTCCGAAAAAGAAAAAACATCCAGTGAGCGGCAGTCCTGTGGGCGGAAATGCCTTGTTGATGCCAGAGGTCAAAGGAGAATGGGCAGACTGGATCGAGCTGATAGAAAGGCAACAGTGACTCAAATAGCCACCCGTTACAACCAAGGTAGGCAGAAGAGCATCTCTGAACGCACAGTACGGCGAACTTTGAGGCAGATGGGCTACAGCAGAGAAGACCACACCGGGTGCCACTCCTTTCAGCTAAGAACAGGACACTGAGGCTCCAATTTGCCCAAGCTCATCGAAATTGGACAGTAGAAGATTGGGAAAACGTTGCCTGGTCTGATGAGTCTCGATTTCTGCTGCGACATTCGGATGGTAGGGTCAGAATTTGGCGTCAACAACATGAAAGCATGGATCCATCCTGCCTTGTATCAACGGTTCAGGCTGGTGGTGGTGGTGTCATAGTGTGGGGAATATTTTCTTGGCACTCTTTGGGCCCCTTGGTACCAATTGGGCATCGTTGCAACACCTTGTTGAATCTATGCCACGAAGAATTGAGGCAGTTCTGAAGGCAAAAGGGGGTCCAACCCGTTACTAGCATGGTGTACCTAATAAAGTGGTCGGTGAGTGTATAATCTGCAACATATGGTGAATTGCTGCATAAAATCCATTTATTTATTTATTCCACTCTAGAAGACTTTCAGGTATTGGAAGAGCATTGCATATAGAATCTTTTCCTTGTAGTAACCAAATGTATTTTGTTACAATCAGACATATCCTGTGCAACAATCCAAGAGTTCTTAATCAATTTAAAATTCTGAATATTTTCAAAAAGTAACCACCCCCCTCACTTAGCTGTATGTGAAACTCCTACAGAACAGAATTCAGAGTTGTCTGCAAGCCCATACGGTTCTCCATTTTGAACAGAGACTGTTGAAGGGCCTGATCCCGAGATAGGTGCAGGTCCTAGAGGTGGGATATGCCATCAGTGTGTGAGATGGAAATACCCCTTTAAAGACAGAGCTCCACTTTAGCAGCTGAGAGTTGCGGTAAGCAACCTTTGGCCACAGGAATTTAAAAAAAAAAAAGTCTGAGGACCACACTGTAAAGCCAGGTTTATACAACCTATAGCAGTGCATACTGTGCGCACCGCTATATGCCTGCTGTAATTAGAAGTATGTTCTGGCCAGTGCATACTTCTAAAGTGCTCCGGCCCGGCCCCCATTCACCCAGCCTTTCCCTGCCTTTTATTTTTTCTCTATGCCGTTTTGGACACCAATCCGCACGTGGAATACGGCGGCAGAATTAACTTTTTTTTTTTCACTCTCAGGATATGTTCACACGTTGTATTGGGGCGCACATGGCACGCGGCACAATACGTCGGGTGTTTTGGAACCACGTGCTGATCAGCGCATAATTCCAAAGCACGGAAGGGGGGGGGGGGGGTCTGGCGTCACCCCACCGGCCCCATTGACATGCATGTGTATGGGGTGAACAACTTAAGGCCGTTAGTTATTCTCTGTGACCCCCAACAGTTTGTTTAGCAACATATCTGTCTTCTCTTATCCATGTAAGGGCACGTTTACACGGCATAGGACAAATACCGGCCGGCAAACCGGACGGTATTTGTCCTGTTTTGTGCCAGTCCCCACGGCCGCGAGGGGGGACAGCTTTTCTCCACGATGAGCGGAGAAGAGCCCTCCCATTGAAACGCACAGATTCCGTCCGAAAACCGTCCGGAAGATGGTGCTTGCTCGATGTTTTGCCGGCGGAAAATCTGTGCAGTGGGGACTGCTGCACGGGTTTTCCATAGAGCACAATTGTGCTCATTTTCGGCCGTTTTTTTCAGGCGGTCTGAAAAACCGCAAACCGGCTGAAAAACCGGCCGAAAACCCGTGCCGTGGGGATGCCCTAAGGGTATGTTCACACGATCTTTTTGGACGCATTTTAGGTCCCCTATATATTGGTCAAATAAGGGTCTCCTGACCTGTGTGGCACTAGGGAGAGTAGAAAATGAGGTGGAGATGTGATGATCCATGAGTGTGGCTCTCTTCAAATGTAGCTTAGGTGAGTAGTGAAACATTTGCTGAAATGATCACATCTCCACCTCATTTACTCATCTCCCTAGTGCCACACAGGTCATTTTGTATACATAATATTTTGCCAATATTAAGGAGACCCAAAATGCATTACTTGCACTTACACACCTCTATTCCCAGGATTCCTTTTTTTAAAGGAACAAAATATGCATTTTTAAGTCCATCCATTGACTCTTGGCTTCACATTGACTTGAATGGCGCTAATTCCGTATCTCAGTTGCCTGACGTGGAATGGACTGAATTCTGTATCAAAAGAAGTGCCATACCACTTTTCCACATCACGGGTTCCTATTCAAATGAGTGGAATGTGACTTTTGGCATAGGCTTCAACCTCAAAGGACAAGAAAAAAATTCATGTTTTTTGAAAAAAAATTTTTATGACTTTCTTTACCAAGTCCAGGAGTGATTTCCAGAAGAATGGGAAATAAAGTATGCTGGAGCCACTTCTGGTTTTGGCATAAAAAATGAAGACTACAGTGTTTTTGCGGAAAAAAAAAAAGTGTTCGGTAAATTGCCATAAGAATAAAATGTTCTTTAATCACTTGCTAAATCCCCTGATGCCCCAGTGCTTCTCTGCATTTACTTGGCTGCAGCTGTAACATGCCCATGTAACCTCTGATGGCACTCAGTAGTCTTTCCCCAATAGGTATACGGGTATATCACTGCAGCCAAGTAAAAACAGCCCAGCAGAAAGTACTGGAGCCGAGGGATTCATCAGAAACTTTTGGTTATGTTATGGCATTCCCCCATTTTAGCCAATACTTTGCAGATTTCAGTAACCCCTTGAAATATGACTACTCCTTTTGCACTAGCATGATAGCATCTAGAAACAAAATATCACTATCCACAGCCAGGATGTCTAAGATTTTAAGGAGTACTGTTACACATCACACATAGATGTGGGATTGGAGGGGAGGGAAACCAGGAGAAAGTCTGCGATAAGGGCTTGTGGACAACACTGTATTACAGCTCAGTTTTCTATTGAGCCTTAAATGAGATATGTGCATTTTTTTTTTTTTTTTATTGTTCATTTGCTTCCTAAGTGCAACATTTAGCAACTTTTTCCAACAATTTTACTGCTCCCGAGTTCATTTAAGTTCTTAACCTAATTGCTGCTGAATCTTTAATGTGTCACAACAATTATCTGGTTTTTCAGGTCTCTGGCTACATGGCAGATCATTGTATGAAGGAGGAATGAGGTATCCAGGGAGGAAAACATGCACCGGGTAGTCTGCAGTTAGGTCAGGGATGCACAACCTGCAACCAGGGGGATAGATGCTGTCCTCAGCTATCTGGATACATACATGCCCTATTTTGGTCTTCATACTTCGGAAAGTAATATTCATCTTTAGACAACTGGATTCAACTGATGGACCTTATGACTGACACCGTTTTGGAGAATACTACAGGAGCCATTTTAAGGAACCTGAATGAGTAGTTCAGTAAAAACTGGTTTTTGAATTAACTCTGAATTTCTCTCTCAAATGAGTCTTTATTTCTGACAAAATTCTGAAATATCCACAAGATATACTATAAAAATGGCTGACAGGTTTCAGACTCCAGCGAGGAGGCAATGTGTGTTATGTTCTCTCTAGTAATACATGTGAAACAGCCACTGTTGTAACCTCCCCAAAAACTACAGTGAAAATAGGCGTCTCAAGTCCTCTTTCTGGAGCACCAAGCAGGGGACGCCCATTCTGATCTCTGGCAGTCCCTAAAGTGGAACCAAGACTTCTCAACCACTTCAGACCACTGTATTTACAACTGAGGTGCCATAGAGGTCTCAGATGGGTAATACCCCTCTAGGATTTAGTGCATCACCTGGGAGAGGGACAATATAACAATATGGCCCTAAGACCAGAAAAATGTTGTGCACCTGAGTTATGCTTTCCACAAGTATAAACAGAAAGCAGAGTGCTAATAGCAAACTCTAGACTTGTCACCACTCAGAGCTCACATCCAGCAATTGGGAGGACAATCCCACACGAGAAAAACTACAACCAGGAACAAGCTGCAAACAAAATATAATGGGGTAAATATCATTTTTATATGTCAAAGGTGTCCTCAGCCTTTAATGGGGTTGCCATAGATATACAACTCTCTACTGGACCTTTAGAAGCTGATGGTATACAGAGATTCACTTTGTGTGATACGCTTTACAGAGTCTGACAACACCGGTGTGCTCGAGTCCTAAAGGCACAAGAGTTGAGTCTACCTTTAAACTCCATGCACATATTTATACTAGTTGAAATGAACAAATTAGGATCATAACATGAGGGCTGTTAATTCTCATGCACTTTAATTAGGAAATAATAAAATGGCTGCTATTACAAGTTGCAAAAGCCATGTCATTGAATCACTTCCTGTGCCTCAGCTTTTGGCTAAATCTGCATCACAAATGCCTGTGTCTGTGGGTCCTTGCTGCCTATTTTTAGAATCGCATGCAGTGACATTTAAAGGGAATCGATCACCAATAGATTTTTTTTTTTTTTTACTAATTAAATCCTGATACATATTCTTTTCTTCAGTTTTAATTTATTGATTATAGATTTTTTATTTATTTCTCCATATGATAACGGGGGCAGTCATCTTGCCTGAGCTGCTTTTAGCAGCATTTACAGCAGCTACATGGGCAAAGGAGCAGACTTCTATAGGCAAGAAGTCCGGGAGCAGGGAGAGGGTGAGCTGTGACTATATCCTATTGTGAATAGTGGATCCTGTGTTATCGCAACACATTGGCACCATGGTTTTATACACGGTAGGCACCCCAGGGACCTATGGAGGATACAAAACTATATTTTACAGCATTAAGTTGTAAATATACTCCCACAGTGGACAAAAAGTGTGCCCTTCCTATTGGCTACACAACAAACTTTATATGGGTTATACCGTGTTATGATATACCTGATAATGGCATGACTATCACTCAAGATCTTTATCCTTCAGTATCTTTACTTCATGAAAAGAATTGCCGCCTTTGCCGAGGCACTAAAGTAGAACACCTTGAAGATCAGCTGTAATTTGCAATGTAACATTTGTAGCATATAATTTCATTATACCACCTCTCTCAACTATAAACATGTGCCAGAAGCCTGTTTGTTCATCAAACTAGAGGAAAAAAAAAAAAAAAAACCCAACTTGGTAATCAAAAAATCTCCAATTGGAAACATGATGGGATCCCAATTTCATGATTAGCAAAAAAAATAAAAAATTAAATTTAAGTTCAATACAATAATTCTTCTTCTCTGGAACATCGTTTTTAAGATTTCTTATTAAAAATAGACATATGATTGTTTCCTGAAAATATTCAATCCTCCCCAACAGCTAATCTAACCCCCTTCTGTCTCTGTATCAACTGTAATTGAGAAGAGGGCTGGCTTGGCTATTGAACCGAGCCACACCGTCTCCTTGAAGCCTGTCACTAGTCATCTCCTGACACAGAGGGGGTGTGGAAGCATGCTATGTCTAAATGAACATAGAGGCAGCATAACGAAGGTAATAAAAGTATAATAAATTGCAATTTCATATACATTAAAGGGGCTTTGACACAAATGCATTTCATGTCTGTTTTGCCCAGCTTCAGCTTTCAGCTCATTCCAGTCAAACAAAGGTCTGTTTATTTAGAGCCATGAGTAGCTACAATGTGGTTGAGTGGTTAGCACGTCTGTCCTCTAACAAAAGGGTCTTAGGCTCACATCCCTGCAGGAGCCACACGTGAATTTTTTCTATTTGGTCTCACTGCACATACCTGCTTGAGGTTTCTTTCTATTTGTACTATTTGACGAACTACTAAGGGAGTACAGAGGACAAGAGTAGAATGACCTGGGTTTCAACTCTCGCTCAGCAGTGAGTGTCCATGATTACTAAGCAGAGAATAGCCTGATACCTCCTCCCTGAGAGGAGAGGTGATGTCTGAGCATGTGTCGCTCTCATCACTGGTTGTATCCCATGAGACAAGCTGTACACTATGGATCACTAGGGTAGCAGCTAAGACAATAATGGTACAGAATTTTTAATAATCATGAATATTGAAAATGTTTAATTTTTAAACTGCAAGCTTTCCACATCAATTTTACTTCATGGCAAACCCCCTTTTACTTTTTGTTTGGCTGGAAAATCTTATTAATGGACCTGCTGGCTCTTAAGAACTTTCAACTGTGAATGTACAATCTGATTGCTTAACCTCTTGGTGTAGCTATATTTTTCATAGCCTCTTATTGTAGAAAAGTAGAAAAGGTTTCAATTAGTATTTTTTGAAATCACATTGGGAAGACCGGTTGCAACACTCTTGTTCAAATCTGAAAATTATAAATGTAAGTCTAAAATGACTATACGCAGAAATATGCATAATGTAGACCGATTTCAAATAAAGAAATCTGGTGATCTAAATACCCCTTTTCCCACACGGCCATTTTCAAATCCACATCTCCACAATGATAGCACTGGAGGACTTAAAATTAAAAAGTTTGTCTGCTTCACAGAAATAACGTCCAAATGGAACTATGATGAGGGAAAAAAAAAAAAAAAAAACGATACCTACCCCACTCCTCAGTTCTGGTCTACACACAGGAAAAGCTCATGACCCATTTATTTAATATGGAACATGAACCTCTCTCAAGCAATTGGAATGAGAACCCAAAAGTGAAGAGAAGTGGATTCTGGAGAGCTTGGAGAAGGCAATAGCATGGGATCAGAAGATACATTTTTTTTTTCTATTTTTCCCATCCTGTCCCCATTTACTTGTTGTTATTTTAATAAACTGTTCAATCCCTTTGGCCAATGTCTACACAGCACTGGTTTATATTGGATTTTTGGCAGATTCTAAATACTGAATCTGCCGAAAATCTGACCTTAACCCAGTGCTGTGTAAACTTCAATAGAAAATCCGAGCTGTAGTCTACACAGCACAAATTTTCTACTGTGGGTTTTCTAAACCACCGAACATGTTCTATATTCTGCCAGATTCCCATAGCCCCAATGTACTGGGCCAGCAGAAAAACGCACAAACCCAAGCCCAAACACACGGTGCAGCAAAGTTAAAATACCATCGGATTTCAGATGGTATTTTAAAGTATGCAATGTAGCCCCGGCCTTGAAGTTAAAATTTATCTATGTTCTGCTAAAATTTTTAGTTGTGGTTTGGACTATGTTATTTTATTTCCAGGACAAACTATTAAATAAAAAATAAAGAGTCATAAGAAAACCAAAACTAAATAGCATTTAAAAATAAAATAGTTTTTACTAAGTTTGGGATAAAATCAACCAACAGACTTTGCAAAACAGAGTTCATGTACATTAGTAAATACATGAAATTCACATTAGGATTTAGAAATAAAAAAAATACCCCTAAAGCCTTTTGTTAAATAAATACTTTTACTAGTTGAAACTACAGTTTCCTTTGGTAGAGATTTCAGAAAAGAAACATTTTGTGCAGAAAGAAACATACTGGTGTAATTGATGACATGTTGAAACCATTTAATATTGAGAGATTTCATTTTTTTTTTCTTTTTAGCCTTGATTAAATACTTTTGTCTCATAGTGTTAGGTTTCATAGCTTTAGTCTATTACCTGTAAACTAAGCAGCAGCAAGATTCAATTTTTTTTTGTAGTTTAAACAAAAAAAAGTAGAATTTTAATAAATTAAGTTTGTGGTTGTTTGCTGTTCCTATACCCCTACCATAAAATAACAGAGCAGGTTTATTTGTGGTTTGATGTCCTTGAGAACTCTGGATGTTAGCTCTGTGACAAGACTCCTAGTCGATATCCAGTTGACGACGACCATCCTTCACAGATGACCAGAAACCTCATCTTGCTGTCAGAAGTGCAGCCACTGAAGGAGTCTCCGGGGGAGCTTGACAGGATGTTTTTAGGCATAGTGAAACTCTAGAACAGCTGTGTTCTGATCCTCTTATCTAAAAGGAAGGGAAAACAGGTAATCTATATGTGGCCACGTAACACAGTAAGAAATAGCAAACAATATATGTCAAAACAAGATCAATGATTGAGCACACCCCAGGGAACAGTCACGGCACAGTCCTATGTCCAACTCAAATGTTACAGAAATCTAGATAAAAAAGTAAAACACTCATTCAAATTACATAAACAGGCGCTTTTTGTTAATACCTTATATTCCAAGTAGGACCACATCGAGCTACGAGCTGTACCTGGCAAAGGGACAACGTAGATATGACAACACTACAACAAGACATGGATACGGTGTAATTCATTAACTGTGCCACATTCCTCAGACATAGCTTTCTTGTGGGGCGCACTGCAACTACATTGTGGCATATTACTCTGTTTTACTGAATGGACTGATTTTAATGATAAATCTAGACAACAATATTTGGTTTTGCACATCCCAAAAACTTTTTTGAAAACAAATGAGCATAGGTGCACACTGGTGTGCCAGCAATATAAATACACATTCCAATATCAGCAGCACACTATTAGCTAATAAACTATCAAAAGGCACATAGGAATTTTAGAAAAAGCATTTCTGCTACTTAAAAGGGTTGTCTCGTTTCAAAGTTTCATAGGATGCATGAATGAAATAATGCTGCTTGGCTCTGTCACTTCCTGGTCAAGCTGTCTGTAATGAACATATGAGCTCCATGTATTCAGACCTCTCTGTTTATCAGTCTAGATTAGCTAAATTACCTTCTCTGTGGTCCAGAAAAGCTTCTAAGCAAATGTAAACAGTAGCGTAATTAGTCGTTTGTCTGAAAGATCAGATAACACACAAGCTTTCACACTGCTGGCCATGACCTGTGTGATGACTTCACTCCCTGCTATCAGATAAAATAAACAGTAGGGGAGGAGTACACAGGTCGGTCACTTGGGAAACTAGAAAGCCCTCAGAAGGTGACAAAATCATTTGTAGCTCCTTAACAAAAAAAGATGAACAAAGCAATATATTTGGAAAATGTCTTCATTTAGCGTTCCCTACATTTTGAAAGCTATTCTTTGTAGTGAGACAACCCCTTTAAGATGCATGAAATTTTTTTTTAGGTTTTTAGTTCACATTTTTGATCAAAACTGCTTAAGCCCACCTCCCATCAACAAGGGGACCTCAAAACAGATGGGAACCTGCACTAACTTTACCTCTCTTTAGGGCCTGTTCAGACCTCCATACGTGTTGATGGGAGGTGGGCTTAAGCAGTTTTGATCAAAAATGTGAACTAAAAAAAAAAATATTTTAAAAAAAAACCCATCAATTTTTTCTTCATGTACCTTAAGTAGCAGAAATGCTTTTTCAAAATTTCCTATGTGCCTTTTGATAGTTTTTTTAGTTAGTAGTGTGCTGCTAGTATTGGAATCAGATTTTAATGGTAGCCAGGTATATATATATATGTGTGCGCCAATGGAGAACACTATGGAAGAAACATAGGAGATCTAAAAACCAGCATGCGATTGTAAGGCCAAACTCGTCGGATTCTGAGTACATGAATAGTATTTTACACGCTGCTATTTTTTTGGGCACGGTTTTCCAATTGATTTTTGAAAGAATGTGCATTATAGAGCACTATTGCGTTTTTTTGAAGCAGACCTGTGTAATAAAAACAATCTTTCTAGTAATTTTTCATTCCATCCAATCGATTGAAAGTTAAATTTTTCTGCAATTTTAATAGAGAAATACGATGGAAGAATGAATATGTTCCAAGTTTTTTAAAAAAAAAAAAATAAGAGTTTTGATATCCAACCTCATAAAATCCGAGTCATGTAAATTAAAACTTGGATTTTCTATGGAGTCTTTGGGGATGGTTTTACAGTGTTTTTTTGACATGGATCCAGATTTTCAAAACAGTCAAAAACCATTATAAATCCTTGCCATGCAGACGGGCCCTAACAAAACGCACCACAGCGGTTTATAACAGAAATGGGTGATCACAGCTTAGAAACACTTAAAGCAGAGAATGCATAGTCTGCAGT
This sequence comes from Phyllomedusa bahiana, assembly GCA_025379985.1. Classification (NCBI taxonomy): domain Eukaryota; kingdom Metazoa; phylum Chordata; class Amphibia; order Anura; family Hylidae; genus Phyllomedusa; species Phyllomedusa bahiana. The sequence goes on from JAODAL010047553.1 coordinate 19,068, forward strand.
ATATTGAATGGAGCAGAAAATTAAAAATGGGATTAAGACAGTAGGTAATGATCTTTTTCAATGCTACCATCTATAGCTTTTGAAAAAAAAAAAAAAGATGCTTAAATCCTGCAGTTTTTATTCTGGCCACTAACCCCAATAGACGGACACTTCCTGTTCTGCAGAGAACTTCGACAGTCTTCTCATTAGCATCACAGACAATATTACAAAGAGTTAAAACTAACGGGTAAATAACAGTTCAGAATGGGAGATCTTACCACTCACTCTCACCAAAACATTGACGTAAAACTGCATAGAAAACTACCATATAAGTCACAAAGTCCACTACTATTCACATGTTCCAAAGGTCCATTGGCTGCAGTACAGCAGATCTCTAAATGCGGTTTAAAGCAGCTCAGACAAGATGGCTGCACCACTAATCAGAATTAAAAAATCTACAATAAGAAAGTGAAAAGAAAATAAATTTCAAATTTAATCAGTTAAAAAAAATAATTGTATGCATACCATTTTGGAGCAAGCAAACATCATAAAGCTATACTTAACACGGTATGGCCAACTTCATCGGCACAGTATGAAATGTCACATGATATGCCCACAGGCTCGCAAGATGCAAGTCCAGTGATATACAGACTGAACGTTACAGTGATAGGAAAAAAAAAAAAAAAAAAAAACACATTCAGACGCAATGTAACCAAGCACAGCACTTCAGGAAGCTGGACCCAGACACAGGTTCAGTAGCTTGCATAGGTGCTCAATTATACATAAATTTGTAAATTAAAATTGTCCCTTCCAATATGCTTTATTGCCTCACTGCTATGGATGCAATATTACTACAGATAGTAAAAGGCAGATACACAATTTAATTTCTTATCTTCTTTGTTCTAAAGAGGATAATCCCTAAGGGCATGTCCCCACGGCACGGGTTTTCGGCCGGTTTTTTCAGCGGTTTGCGGTTTTTCAGACCGCCTGAAAAACCGCCCGAAAATTAGCACAATGTGCTCTATGGAAAACCCGTGCAGCAGTCCCCACTGCACGGGTTTTCCGCCCGGTGGTTTTTCTGCCCACGGGCCGCTCAAAACACATTGAGCATGTTCATTCTTCCGTCCGGTTTCCGGACGAAATTTGAACACCTCATTGGGAGGGCTCTTCCTCGCTCATCGCGGAGAAAAGCAAACCGACCGATATTTGTCCGCTGCCGTAGGGACGCAGCCTAAGGGTGGGTCCAAACGGCAATGGACAAAATCTGCTCGGTTTTGACCTCAGCAGAACTGTCCATTCCAACAACTTTGTGACAGCAAAAACAGTTGTTTTTTCGTCAGCTTACGTTTTTTGAACGGTTTGTCACAGATTTTGTCCAGGTTTTAGAACAATTTCTTCAAGCAGAAAAGTGTACCGAGAGCAAAAACCGAAAACGGCGCAAAAAAACCGCTCACTTTCTGTTCCCATTGATTTCAATGTTAATCTTCTCTCTGGAAACCGAGCAGAAGAATGAACATGTTCTAAGTTTTTCAGACCAGCAGTGGTGTGACAAACCGTCCAGCAGAAAATCTGTTCAGGGTGGACTGCTGAACAGATTGTTTATTAAAGTCTATGGGGATAGTTGCTTGTAAACTGTCTGAAAAACCGACCAATAAACCAGACGGGCCCTAACTCTTTAAACTACATACAAAAAGTGGATGTAAATCAATAAACAGTACTTCAGAAAACCAGGCCATTGTAATATGTGGCTGTTCTTCAGTGATAAACTTGTATTTAACTCAAGTCAAGTGAAAGCATTTATTTCTAAATACATGAATGTAGTGTCTGCTTCTGCACGTACACTTCAAACCACCACCCAAACATGACGCACGGCATCGGTATTCAAGATTCATGTACAGTGACTATAAGGAAGTATGAGCAACCGGCAATAAAAAGCATCACAAGGTTGTGGAGTTAACTTTCAGAAGGAAGTGTTCAGATTCAGTAAGTAAATTCACCAGATAATGCATATAATGCAAGTGCCAACAAGGAAATTGTGTTGGTAACCTATGGTACTAAATTGCCCACTGTAAGGAAATCTGATGAACTGGTAAGAACATTTTGGCCAAGGATTCAATCTCCAGAGGAGAAGAGCGTTCTTCACTGTAAGAACTGTAAATCTGTGGAATAGCCTGCCTGAGGAGCTGGTCACAGCAGGAACTGTAGAGAGTTTCAAGAAAGCTTAGATACCTACCTGGAACTAAAGAATATTAATGCGTACGTAGCTAGGTAAAATTCTGGATCCTGGCCGGTGGCGGCTCTGGGGTCAGATATAGGGTCTATACTGGAGCAGGTTGGTTCTTGCCTTGTGGGTTTCGGGGCATTAACCAGTGGAGAGCCTGGGCTTTAAGTCCTTGTCTCTCTCCCTCACCCACATTTTCCCCACCCTTGGTTGAACTCGATGGACATGTGTCTTCTTTCAACCTACTAACTATGTAACTATGTAACTATAAAGTGCAGTAAACAAAGCAGAGTCACAAGCAGGTTTCTGACTGTTGCAAATAAAATCTGACCAGGTCAGTCTGACCAGTGAGGCCATGTCCACACGGCACGGTTTTTCAGCTGGTTCTCGGTTTTGAAAACCGGCTGCAAAACTTTATACGGACCTTAATGGAAAATCCATACAGCAGTCCCCACTGCACGGATTTTCCGCCCGGCGGTTTTTTAGACCGCTGGCGGTCCGAGAAACATAGAACACGTGCATTCTTCCGTCTGGTTTTCAGACGGAATATGAACATTTCTATGAAGGGGGAGGGCTTTTCTCCGCAAACCGCGGCGGATGTGTGCACGGCACGAAAACAAGACAAAAACTGACCGGTATTTGTCCTGTGCCATGTGAACAGCCCCTTAGGAAAATTGAGAATGATAGTTTTTGTCTCTGGTCCTTATTTACGATGCACCAGATTTATCACCGTGACATATGCCGATTGATAAATTGGTGCAACTTTAGACTTGTATAATTTTATGGCTTACTTCCTACACTGGACCGTCTGCATATTTTTTGGCAGAATTCATCCATAGCAGTGAGGCAATAAACACAAGATGCTTTCCCGCTGAGTAGCACACTCACGAACACGGACTTGCAGATGTCGCATGGAAGCTTCTCAGGCGCCCGCCCCACCGCTCCTCTCCCCCAAGTCCCCCATCCGCATATTAAAAGGGATTGTTCTAATGAAATACCCACTTTTCATTAAGTTGCGCCCCCGTGTCAAGCAGTGTGCAGAAAAGGTCTTATGTCCATTATAAAATGTGTTTGTGACATGGTGCGCCAGAAAAGTGCCACTTTTTGCCCCATTTTAAGACACTTATTTACTAAAGTGCCACATTCTACAAAAATGTAATCCGTTTCTGTTTAAGAAGTATTCCAAAAGTACTTTATGGATTGTAGTTACTAATACAGCATTGTTTGTGATAATGTTTGATCTTAACATTAACTTCCTGTGTCTGTGTACCCCAATACAGAGTACTGCTCATTCTAAAGGTGGTCCCACATAATAGATTAATATTTGCTAAAACAACCGATTCTGGTAGGAGTGGCCAACTATCTATCCTGATGGCAGATGTCTGGTGTAGTTAATTTCAACATGGCTTTTTAGGGTGCTTTCACACGTTGCGGTTTTGATGCGGTTTTTTGGATGCGTTTTTTGTGCAACAATGTATAGCAATTGTTGTGCCTTCCGCAAAAAAAAAAACACACCCAAAAAAAACCCCGGTGAAAGCCCCCGTAGGCAATTTTTTCCCCGGCTTATTTGGGGCGGATTGGAGCCGTACGGGCCGCTAAGGCTCCAAAATTCCGTCCCAGGTTACGGTAATCCATTTCAAGAATTTGGGATTCTGTTTTCCCAAATCCGCCGGCGAATCCGCCAGGCGGGGGAAAGGACATGCACATTATTTGGCTTGTCGCCCCGTGATAAGGGTACCCTATGGGGGTAAGGGGGCCCCCCCCCCCCCCTGCTGCAGGGGCTGCCGGCGTAATTGGGGGCGAAATCCGCCCCGAAATTACCCCGGGCAAAAGCCTGTAAACCCGGGGCCCTAAGGGGCTTTCACAGGGCGAGTTTGGTTTTGCTTTTTTTAATGCGCCCCAAGTAAACTGCCTTTATTACCAGCAGGCTTATTGATTTAAATCAAAACTGTTTGGAGGTGAGTTAGGGGCTTTCACATGGTGGGGTTTTTAAATGCTTTTTTTTTGTGCAGGAAGGCACAGCAATTAATGTTGTACATTGCTGCACAAAAATCGCGGTAATTACCGCGATTTGTACCGTGATTTTTGTTACAAGCGCTTTTAGGATCTGTCTTGGGGTCCGCACTGTCGGTCCCCAAGACGAATCTAACAATTAGCAGAGAGATTATAAACTGCTGTTATGAGGAAAACGCCAGCGGGTTCAGAGGAAAGATCACCGCGGGCGTGTTTCAAAAGCGCGCTCGGTCAGTCTTGAAAAGAATTAAATGTCAGTTCTTTTCAAGACAGGACCAAGCTGCGCTTTTGAAAAAAGCAGGGGCGATCTCTCATGTGAACGCCGCTCCGTGTTATGTTTCAAACCAGCAGTGATAATCTCACTGCTAATTGTTAGATCCGTCTTGGGGACCGACAGAGCGGACCCCAAGATGGATCCTAAAAACACTTGTAACATGGAGTGTAAACTCCGTGTGAGCAAGCCCTTACAATCCATTTCCACCACACAATTTTGAAAGCTTAAGGTTTTCTAAAAAAACTTTACCACTGATTCAACCTGTTTTCGGTTTTTTTGCAATAAACCGAGACTGGCCAGGAGACCAAGGAAAAGGAAAGCACCAAAAAGAACTGGAAATGTGAGCGCACATTATGCTTTTGGACCCTATGGTTGAGAACTGCATTGCACAACTGCATGTATTTACCATTTTTAATCATAATTTGCTGCAGTTTTGTTCGGTGGTTATTGACCTGCAGTTTTAAAAGGACACCAGTCTAAAGAGATACATGGACTCTCCACAGCGAATTGATGGGTGAATTTCATAGCTGATCAACTGACCTTGGTGTGTGTCCGAGATAAGGACGTTAGGCACACATTGCAGATAGGGAATGGTGTGATGGCAATCTCCATGTGGTCTGAAATAGGTTGCGATATATAAGCAACTGAAATAACAGTTGAAGGTTGCATTCTGTGCATGAGGCCTTAAAGGGAATGCGTCATCAAAAAATGAGTTATTGTTTAAGTCCCATTTTTATGTTAAAACACAGTTTTTAGGAATTTTTAAATGTTTTTAATTTTTCATATCACTTTCAATATTTTTTTAAATAATTCTTAAGTCCTGCAGTTTTCACTTTGGCCACTAGGCCTGGTTTGCACTGCTTTAACAGCAGTCAGAGAGATGCTGTACAGTAGCTTAATGCACATAGGAGCCTCAAGACTGACTCAGTCCCATTGATTTCTATAGGAGAGTTTTCTAGTCATACTATGACCTGGGAAGAAATCAGTGTGCAGGGAGGTGAAAGGGTGAACTGTGACTATTTCTTCTTGTGACTGGTGGATCCTGTGTATCCAATTCACACTTTCAGTTTGACCCTCTTTGTGCTGATAATGAGCAGACAACCGAGAATCTTTCTCTACAGAACAGGAAGTGTCAGACTATTAGACTTAGTGGACAAAGTGAAAACTGCAGGACTTAAGAATTAAAAAATAATGAAAGTGATCTGGAAAATAAAAAAATAAAAATATATAACCAAAAATTCTTAAAAAAAGATGTTGAACATAAAAAATGTGAGTTAAACAAAGTCATTTTTGATGACACATGCCCTTTAAGGCTAGGACATGGGGAGAAATATATTTAAAACAGGTTAGTGGCTACGTTGAGTAAAGTTTTAGTTTGCAATCTATCCCTTTATTAGTTTCAGCACTTTCATATACATTTTGCAGCCGGCTTCTACTTTCAGGCTTTTCTGATGTGGGAAGGTTCTCCTAGTGAGAGATTTTGGATGTGAGGTTTGGGTATTTAGAAGTCTAGATCAGGGATCCTCAAACTGCGGCCCTCCAGCTGTTGGGAAACTACAACTCCCATCATGCATTTATATAATCTATAACAGTAGCAATGATGGGAGTTGTAGTTTCCCAACAGCTGGATGGCCGCAGTTTGAGGATGCCTGTCTAGAGTTTGCCATGGGGGTTCTGTTTTTTTCTACACCTGTACATGGCCAAACTGTCTCTCCCTCTGACTTGTATATACTTTCCTCCCTACTAACTGCCTGTGTGAGCTGCCCTCCTTGAATGTTCTCCCCCCTCTCCAAGTTCTGATCTGCTGTGTACTTAGTCCACAAGACAAGTAAAACGTACTCATTGGATTCTGCTGGATTCTTCAGACGACATGGTTTTCATCAAAAAAATTTCATATGGTACTGCGCGTGAATTCAGGGTATTTTTATTTTTTATTTTTACTTGGTTTAATTCGGGAAACCCTTTTCCCATTGTTTTTTTATGGGGGTTTTAAAATTTGAACCCCAGGGTTTTTTAAAAACCAAAAAACAAATTTTTGGGGGGTTTTAAAACTAGGTTTGTAGTAATCCCCTTTTGAAAAAAAATTTAATAAATTTCCATCTGGAATACGACCAAAGAATGAACATGTTCTAAGTTTTTTACGGCAAAAAATTACCACCAACGGAGTTGTATGAACTACAAAACATATTGATGTCAATGGGAATGGTTTGCTTCCGGTTTTAGTGTTTTAAAGTTGGAATCCATCTATTTAGTAAGTGTCTGAATTTATTTTTATTGCTCATTTGCCTTCTTTGCAAAGCTATTTATAACTATTCCTCTAGATTGCTTCATATACAGCAGTGATAGCAGGGATGACATCATCACAGGTTGAGTGTTATCTGATCTCACAAACAAAAAAGGGGACTAAGGGGGTTGTTAAAATGGAAAATTTCCCTGTGTTCCAAACGCTTTTTAGATCCGTCTCGAGGACCGGGCAGGAAGGACCCAGAGAAGGTTTTAACAATTAGCAGTGAGTTTTTCACTGCGGGAAATGAGGAAGAATCCCAGGGGGTTTTCACATGGGAAAAATCGCCGCTCCATGTTTCCTTTAAAAAACCGGTTTCTGTGTTGGAAAAAATTGCATGTAAATTTTCTTTCAAAGACGGACCCGCAGACAGGAGGGGGAAACACGCGGGGCGATACCCCAGGGTAAACGCCGCGGGCGTTTTCCTCATACCCCGCGTGATAATCTCATTTGCTAATTGTTAGATGGTTTTGGGGGTCGTCCTGTCGGGCCCTCGGGGAGGGGATTAAAAAGCCAATGTAAACGGATTTTTAAAAACCCCGGGTGAAAACAATCCCTAATCACTTTTGTTATTTTAAAAGTTTCGGGAAAAACTTCTTGGATTTTTGAAAAAACTTTCCTGTTAAAAGTCAGAATAATTAGCAGTTTTTTTTAATACAGGGGCCGTTTTGGCTAATCACCCAGGGATGACCAGGAAGGGGGGCCCGGGGATTTTTTGAACGAAAATTGTTTTGTCTGACTGTAAAACCCAGCATCCCGAAAACCCCTTTACACAGGTGAGGGTTTGGATTTTTAAGGGTCGGTTTTGTGCCCCCAAAAACCAGTGAGGGACCCCTTGATGTTGTCTGGAGGTTTCTCCTTTTAATTCATGGCAATTTGAGGGGTACTGTACATGCCTGATGTGCTTTCAATGCGGAGAAAAAGGAAAAAGTATGAAAAACCCTTTTGGCAAGCAAAATATCTAGGGAAAAAAAAAGGGGATAAACCCATTTGAGATTAAATATGAATTCTTGGCCCGCCATAATACTGGGCCCAATCTTTGGGTTTGGTTGACTGTTTTCTTATCTGTATGGGGGCCTTTAAAACCGTGGGGAGGGCTAAGTGAAGGGAGAAAAAAATTGCCCTTACAAAAAACCAAAAAATTTCCACAGTTCAAAAAACTTAGGCTTGTAAAAAATCCCTTACTGCCCTGTTTTGTTTTATATGCTAAAAAAAGAAAAAAAAAAAAAAAAAAAAAAAAAAAAAAAAAAAAAAATGAAAATACTAAAAAACCAACAGTGTCCCTTTCAAGGTCCATTCAAAAAAACAAATACTTACGGGTTGCCCAAATGTCCGGGGGAAAAAAAAAAAATTTTAAAAAAAAAAAAGATTATGCTCTGGGGGCCCCACTTAGAAAAAAAAAAAAAAAAAAAGAATGTAATTAAAGGCCTTCCCTTTTTCCAGAAGTAAAAGGGAATGAAAAACAGAAGCCCCTAAAAGAGACAGTGCTGGATTTGAGAAAGGGGGGTAGGAGAGTATGGGGTTTTTTTTTTTTTTTCTCCAATGGACCCCTGGAGCAGAATGAGGTTTTTAGTTCATTTTTGAGTCCTTTTGACATTGAAGGGGACCGGTGAGAAAAAAAAACAAATAAAACTTGTCAGCATCTACTAAAAAATTTTTTTTTTAGCTCCCCCCTTTTGGTTTTGGTGCTGTTAGCTTTGGCCCCCTTTTAAAGGGGCCGTTAAAAAGGGCTTATTTTGGGGCCCGGGAAATTTCCCAGCCGTATTGGGGTTGCCGTACGGGGTGAAATTCGGCTGCAATCCGTCCCACCCTCTCCCACCCGCTCGGCAAATTCCGCCGGGCGGGGGTTAGAAATTGACATGTTCTTTTATCCCGGGGGGAATACGCGCCGTGGATAACAAAAGGGTTTTTTGGGGCCCGGGGGGGACAGCACCCCCGCCCCCTATTCAATCCATATTGTGGGCGGAATCTGCCCCGCAATTATGGCTTTTAATAAGCTGTGGGAAAACCCGGGCCCCCAGGCGATGCCCGTCAACTCCCCTTTTTCGGGGGGAGCTTGCATGCTCCCTTTAAGTAAAAATTTTTGTGCAAATTTGTCTACAGCATTCCCTTAAGACCAAACAAACTGCTCCTTAAATGGGCCTTTACTCAAAAGAAATTTTAAATGAAAAAAAAAAAATTATTAGGGACACCAATAAAACAAAAAAAATACACAAAGGAAAATTGCCCCCAGCATAGCACTCTTTGAAACCCGTATTTCAGTTTACCAGAAGGAAACCCAATGGAGAAAAGAAAAAAAAAAGCACTGCCCGTGGGGAGCGGGACAACAAATGATTGATGACAGAACTATCAAAAAACACTGGGGACTAAGCACGGAGGCAAACAATATTAAGAAAGAATTAATTTTGAAAATCCTAATCAGCCCCAAAAGCCTCCTCCCCCCCCCCTTCTACAACTTTTCAATCGGCCTGCCTCACTTAACCCTTTCTTTGGGTTTTAGCAAGAGGTAGCAGTGTGGTTTGAGGCCCATGCCAAGTTTCTGAACCCAGGGAATTTTGTGCCCCAAGTTCCCAAAAAATCTTTCCCTAGAAGCATTGCTCTGGCAAAAGAATATTCAAAATTTGGGCAAGTTTAAAATCTCCCTCCCAAGGTAGAATTAAAAAACAAAGGGGGTAATTTTTTACTCCCGTACTAGGTGGTCTTCGGGGGCCCTTTGGGAACCTTTGTGGGACAAGAGGGATTAAATTTTGATTAGGGGCCCTTTTCATTAAAAACCCCCCGGCCATCCCTACCGGAAAGGAAAATATTACAGACGAAACCCCCAAAAAAATTTACAAAATGCACACAGAGAAATGATTATTCCGATTAGGTGCGATCTCCCAAAACATCAAGTTACATGGGCCCAAGTCTGGAGGGCGTTTTTTTGGGTTCTATGTAAAAAAAACCCGCAAATCAATTTGGGTTTTGTAAAAAAGGTAACCGGGGGATTTGGGTTTTTGTGTTACATAAAGGAAAAGAAGTGGGAAATTTGGCCAGACCCTTTTTAACCCCTTCCTGATGGAGGGCCCTTTTTTCGGTCACGCTCGTTTTTCCCTCTTCGCTTCCCCAAAAATCACCCTTTTTTTTTTTCAAATTTTAAAAATAGACATTTTTAGGGCTTTATTTTTCAGGACAAGATGTACTTTTAAAAGAGTCATTCACCCTTTCCCTAAAAAACCGGGAAACCCCCAAAAAAAAAAAAAAAAAAAGGGGCAAAAAGTGGAAAAAAAAAAAAAAAAAAACCCCAATTGTGCCATGTTTTTTTTTTTACGGCGTTCAAAACTTTTGGTTTTAAAAAAGGATGGTTTTTCTGTATTCTACATTTTTGATACAAATTCGGCAATACCAAACGTTTTTGTTTTCGTTATGTTTTGGTATGTTTAAAAAACATTCTCTTTTCGCCCCCCCGGGTACCCTATTTACGACAAAAAACTGTTTTGTTTTAAAAAACCCACAAATTGAGCGAGGGGGGGATTTTTTTTTTTTTTTTTTTTTTTATAAACAGTTTGGGAAAAATGCGCCTCTTTTAATCAAATTTTATTCCCAAATTTTTAAAGGGGGCGTGAAAAAACCCCCAAAAAAAACCAAAAAGGTTTTTGTTTTGGCACTTGGAACTTTTTTTTTTTCTTATATGGCGTTTTAGTGTAACGGGAAAAAAATTATTTCTATTTTAATGGCTAGACTTTTTTGGATGTGGCGGAAAACCAATTATGTATAATTTATTTTTTTTTTTTTTTTTTAAAAAAAGGCAAAAGGGAAATTTTGGGTTTATTTTAACTTTCAAAATTTTTTCAAACTTTAAAAAATTTTAAATTTTTTTTTTTTTTTTTTTTTCTTTTAACAGAGTCCCCCCAGGGTGCTTGACCATAGGTGGGGCAAAGGGTTTTTACAGCCTAATACATTTTTTAGGGGAAAAGCTTTTTGGTGTACAA
>JAODAL010047554.1:0-29807 GCA_025379985.1 Phyllomedusa bahiana
ATCACCTTGTGGCTCCCAGTATGGCCTCACTTCTGGTAGATATCACCTTGTGGCTCCCAAAAACGGCCTCACTTTGGGAGATATCACTTGTGGCCCCAGTGGGCCCCACTTTGGTTGTATCACCCCCCTCACTCCAGATGGCCTCACTTCTGGGTTTTAAACAACTCATGGGTCCCAGTACGGCCTGTTCTGGTAGTATCACCCTTTTGGTCCCAGGTTTTGGGCCTTTACTTTTGGTAGATATCACCTTGGGTACCCAGTGTGGCCTAAATTCTGGGAGATACACCTGTGGTAACCCAGGGTTTTTCACTTCTAGGGAGAACACCTTTAGGTACCAGTGGGCCACACTTTTGGTAAATCACCTTGTGGCTCCCATTCGGCCTCAATTTGGGGGATTCACCTTTGTGGGGCCCCAGTGAGGCCAACTTCTGGTTGTATCACCTCCTCATCCCAGTATGGCCTCCTTCTGGTTGATATCAATTGTGGGTCCCCGTGCGGCCCACTTTGGTTGGAAAATTTTACCTCAAAGGTCCCAGTGTAGCCTCATTTGGGGATATCACCTTGTGGCCCCAGTTCGGCCTACTTCTGGTTATATGCCTCCTCAAATCCCAGTGCGCCCACTCGGTTGATATACCTCTGGCTCCCAGGTACCTACTTTGGGTGTAATCACCTTGGGCTCCTACGGCCTCACTTCTGGTTCAATACACCTCCTCACTCCCCTGCGGGGCCCTCACTTCTGGGAGAAAATTTACTTTTGGGTCCCGTATGCCTCACTTCTGGGTTAATACCTTGTGGCCCCAGTTGGCCCCACTTTTGGGAATTTTACTTTTTGGGGGTCCCCGTGCGGCCAATTTTGTTGAAAATCCCCTTTCCCTGGGTCCCAGTGTGGTCCCCATTTTGGGGGGGTATCACCTTGGGGCTCCCATGGGATCCCCACTTCTTTGATACACCCCCCTCACTCCCATGCGGCCTCCTTCTGGTTGATATCCCTCCCCCCCCTGCCAGTAGGCCTCGTTCGGTAGTATCACCTTTGGGGGGGCCCGTTGCCTCACTTTTGATACACCTTTTGGGACCCGTGTGGGCCCACTTCTGGTAGATATCCCTTAGGTAACCCAGTGTGGCCACACTTTTGAAAACACCTTGTGGCCCCCTTTCGGCCTCACTTTGGTTATATCACCCTTTTGGCTCCCCGTGGGCCCCACAATTCTGGTTGATATACCCCCCATCCCAGTATGGCCTCATTTGGTTATACAACTCAGGCTCCCAGTCGGCCTCAACTTCGGTTGATATCACCTCTGGCTCCAGTGTTGCCTATTTGGGGGGATATCATTGTGGGGTCCCAGACGGGCCCCACTTGTGGTTTATATCGCCCCTCCCCTCCCCGTGCGGCCCTTTTGGTTGAATTTCCCCCAGGCCCCCAGTGTAGCCCCCTTTTTGGGGGAATTTTACCTTGTGGCTCCCGTACGGCCCTCCTTCTGGTTCATTCCAAAACCCCCCTCCCAGGCGGCCCCCATTCTGGTGATATCACCTGTGGCTCCCTTTGGTATTTGGTAGATTAAACCTTGTGGGTCCCCGTAGGCCCCACTTCTGGGGAGATATCCCTTGTGGCTCCCAGTATGGCCTCACTTCTGGTAGATATCACCTTGTGGCTCCCAGTATGGCCTCACTTCTGGTAGATATCACCTCATGGCTCCCAGTACGGCCTCACTTCTGGGTGATATCACCTTGTGGCTCCCAGTGCGGCCTCACTTCTGGTAGATATCACCTTGTGGCTCCCAGTGCGGCCTCACTTCTGGTTGATATCACCTCATGGCTCCCAGTGTGGCCTCACTTCTGGGTGATATCACCTTGTGGCTCCCAGTGCGGCCTCACTTCTGGTAGATATCACCTTGGGCTCCCGTCGGCCCACTTCTGGGGATATCACCTCCTGGCTCCCAGTGTAGCCTCACTTCTGGGTGATATCACCTTGTGGCTCCCAGTGAGGCCACACTTCTGGTTGATATCACCTCCTCACTCCCAGTGCGGCCTCACTTCTGGTTGATATCACCTTGTGGCTCCCAGTGCGGCCTCACTTCTGGTTGATATCACCTTGTGGCTCCCAGTGAGGCCTCACTTCTGGTTGATATCACCTTGTAGCTTCCAGTATGGCCTCCGTTCTGGTTGATATCACCTTCTTGCTCCCAGTGTAGCTTTACTTCTGGATGATATCACCTCATCGCTTCCAGCCGACATTATAAGTGTTGCAATGAGGAGCATCAAGGAATGGTAAGTCAACCCTTAAAATCCAGTACAAACACCCCAAATCCTAAACCCAGGTTGGGGTGAGAGTACATTTTTTGGTGATTTTTCACCAAAATTCGCTTCAGGCTACCAAGAATAGAATTGCTTAGATTTTATTTCACAAGTGCCACAAGGTGGATCCGCTGGAGCTTTTGTACAAAACCACACTGAGGAGCGGTGTCTGAGGAGTCCCCTGGTCTTTAAAGGGGTTGTCTCACTACAGATGATTGTCTCACTACATTAAAGGAGTTATCTCCCTTCAGCGTTTCAGAGAATGCATGAATGAAATACTCTGCCACTTCCTGGTTCAGACTAACTAATTTGCATACAGCTTGTGCTTGTACAGCTCTGTGCAGTGCTGTGCTTTCAGTTGCTAATTAGATCAGATTAGCTTCTCAAACTACTAACAGGACTTCTTATCTGATCCCTCAAAAAAAGCCCTAATTACAGTTCTGTTTATTTTACATAAATCAAGCTTTTTACTGCTCAGCAGCACAGACACTGCCACAACCTGTGTGATGATGTCACTCACTGTTATCTCATAGAACAAACAGCAGGGGGAGAATTGTTTCCAGGTCAGTTACTGAGGGACCTGAAATAGCCAGGGAGGTCATAAATTCACTTGTATCTCCTTAGGGAAAACAGAGGAACAAAGCAATATATTTGGAAAATGTCTTTATTTTGTGTTCCCTACAATTTGAAAGCTATTCTTTGTAGCGAGACAACCCCTTTAACCTTTAACCTCTTGTACAAGGGATCTGGTCTTGGAATGCTTAGGTTGTTGAGGGGAACCAAAATGTAAGCATGTCCATCCTTGGTTACTATTAGCATAGTGCTATGGTTTATGAGAAGCTGCTGATATATATGTGCTTAGCACATATAGATGAGAGAGTGAGAAGTCCCACGTAAATCCCTTTTGTGACACAAAGGTGCAGTCCCATGTGAAACACAGACAGCACAGCTATACAACACAGTCCCATGTAAATAAATTTTGTGACTTGAATGCGCAGTCCCACGTAAATTACACAGAGAGAACACAGCTGTACTGCGCAGTCCCACGTAAAACACCTTTGCGACACATATGTGCAGTCCCATGTAAATCACTTTCGTGACACAGGTGAGCAGTCCCACATAAATCACAGGCAGAGAACACAACTGTACTGTGCAGTCCCACGTAAATCACTTTTGTGACTCGTATGCGCAGTCTCACGTAAATCCCAAACAGAGAGAGAATGTAGCTGTACTGTGCAGTCCCACGTAAAAAACTTTTGTGAGACAGATGTGCAGTCCCACGCAAACCACTTATGAGATAGATGTGCAGTCCCATGTAAACAAACAGATAAAGCGCATAGTTTGTTCTGCAGATCTGTAGAGATCAGGGTTCTAATAATCTGCAGGATATATCACTGTGTGAGAGAGAGACAGAGAAAAAAAATCACCCATCTTTCCCAGAATCCTGGATGTCAAATGCCCATTCTAGTTAACATTTTATGGGGAGAGCGGAAATTAGACTACAACATCGATACACTTATCTTTTCACTTCCAGTGATTCCTTAGACCATGTCTACACAGCAAATACTGAAATACCATCGTATTTTGGACGGCATTTTGTCATAGCCTTAGTCTAAGACAGCTGAGAACCTCTCCCTTCCCCGGCTCACTCAGAATGAATCATCACATGCACACTGTGGGGTGTGTCTGCAAAGAGAGAATATATGCCCTCCTTGGAGGAGAAACACGCTATTTCATAAGCTCTACTTGGCAACCAGCACAAAAGGCTGCCAAATGCTGGAGCGAGACAACCCCTTTGACTCTGCCTTTCCGCCCTGTTGACCGGACTCCGCTCGCTCTGACCTCTGCCTCATCAACCAGGCTTATTGTCTATGTCTATAATGTTGTCCTTGGATTTATCAGCTTTTTTTTTGGAGACTACTATGAAGGTAGCAACTTGGGGGGTTCCCATCTGCAAAGTCCAGATCCCTGGAAAGGTGTTAAAGGGTGATACCAAGAACTTCACTCCTGAGCTGAGCTGAAGGCCAAATCCAAAGCACTTCCAGGGATCACCTCTACTGCCTAATCTATGCTGAAGCCATACTGCAGGTATGGCAAGTCTACACCATACCACTGAGTGGCTTACATTATATACTATTTCCCAACCTTACTATTCCTTCCTGCAGTCCCAGAAACTGGGTAACAAAAGGGGGACAGTTTTTGTGAACCACCCAAAAGTGGATAGTTTTGGACCTGGGTTTAAAATCTTACTAATTGGGCTTCTAAAAGTTTGGCAAGTATGGATTATATCATAATAGTAGGTCATATTGAGTCAACCCCATAGCCCATTCACATATGTTCTAAGTGCCGAAGAACCTTCTATGGGACGAATAGAGTGCTTCAGAGGGGCACCATATGGAGTGAAAATCCCAGAACTTTTGCTCCCCTCCCAGAATGCCCTTGAATACTGTTGTGCTTCGAATTAAGGTCAAAGTCAGACTTGACCTGGATCTGAATGCTTTGATTTGGATTGGCCCAAATCGATTATTGATGATATCCACCAAAAAACCTACTGTAATCCTAATCTTAAAGGGATATTCTGGGACCGATCAATGCTCGTTTGTCAGGGTATGAGTAGAAATAGAAGAGAAGACTTATACTTACCTCTCAGATTCTCCCGTTCCCTCTCGGCTGCCGGTCCATTCATCCCGGCTGAAGCAGTGAACGTTCATCGTTCATGTGACAGCTCCAGCCAATTACAGGCCAGAGAGGTCATGTGACATTGTGGCCTGTGATTGACTGGAACACCCTTTTAAATTGAGCTTTCTATTTCTTTGGTTTGAACAGGTTAACTTACCCCAATCCCATTCCCATGTTCCTTCCACTCCAGCGCCACATTAGTGTTACCTAAGTGACGCTAAACCATACGTGGCATGAGACTGAAGTAACATGAACCAGCAGCGGATTGGAAGCCCCGAGAAATGGGCAATTGAACCCATTCAAACCCAGTTTGAAAAAAAGAAAAAAAAAATATATGAGCTGTGAACAAGAACCTTTTGGTTCAAAATGCGTAAGCGTTACACCAGTGTTTGCGCCTTTTAACTGCTGGTTTTGGAATATAATAAAGTAACCTGTTTTAAGCTACCACACTGGTCTTTGAAAAAAGGGTTAGGGTTCTGGTTGAGATTTTGGCTAGATTTAGGGTTAGGGTTAGAGTACTCAAATTTGGGCTCAAAATGTGGCAAGGGACATATTGAAACAACACAAACCCCAAAGCCCTGCTCCACCCACTTTCAAGCGGGATTTCTATCAACCTGCCCATTTTGTGGTCTGTTTTCTGTAAGACTCCTAGAATAAGAGTTTTCAAGTATGGTTAGGTTATGCAAGGTCCATGGGTGTCCCAATAGCTAGAGTAGAGCCTATGCCTGGTGCATAAGGAGATGACAAGTCCTCTCTGTCGACCCCATGGTAGGTTTAGAATCATCTAACTGATTGGGACTCAATAGCAGGGCCGGGACGATGGGTAGGCAAAGGAAGGCAATCGCCTAGGGCGCCACTTCGTCCCAGGCCAAAAAGGGGGTGCAAGGAGGTATGGAGTGGGCTGAAATTTCTATTTGGAGGGCGCTTTGTGCCTTATTTGCCTAGGGCACCAGAATACCTTGTCCCAGCCCTGCTCAATAGCTCCAGGTCATCGCCTGTATTATTCAGTGGTGCAGCATGGGTTTAATGCTTTCCAATATAATGGAATCCATGAAGCTGCAAGACTCTGACATTACAGCCTTATCTCCATCAGTGTGCGTCCAATAAATGTGTTCTTTGAACGCGGGAGTTATTTGTGCAGCGATGTGACTCGTGCTTTATGACATAAGAGAAGCCGATCTGGAGATTTCATCTTCCCTGCAGACAAATGTTATTAAGGCGACGGCAATGAGAGTCTATTTTATATTGTCTCACTTTAGGTTAACCGCTTGCTGACCGCCTGTTGACTATGGACATCCGGACAGTGGCCGTATAGTTCTGAACAGATGTTCTGGAGCTAACTGTGCAGCTGTGGGAGTGGAGAGCTGGCTATCAGCAATAGACAACTCTTCATTGAGAAGGCAGGGATGGGTTATTACCGTCCCTACCTTCCTGATCGCTGCGTATACAGCCTAGCAGGGAGCCTCCCGCCTTCCTGCTTCCCGGTGTCAGTAGTTGCAGCAGCTCTGTAGTAAGTACAGGGGGTTGTATTTATCCCTGGATTTTAACTATAACTAGGGCTCATATACCAACCCCAGTTACAGGGGAGATCAGAAAATAAATAAGTGATGTAAAAATGTCCCCCCGTGGTCTTTTTCTTACCTTATGGGGGGCCCAATATGTAAAATAAAGTAATAAAATCATAAATACCAACAAAAAAAATTCACCGCCCAATCCGTAACTTTTAGCCCCGCCCCGACAACCTTAAAACTTTATATATACAGGCAGTCCCTGGGTTACGGATGGGATAGGGACTGTAGTTTTGTTCTAAAGTTGAATTTGTATGTAAGTCGGAACAGGTATATTTATTAAATGTGACTCCAGCACAAAAGTTTTTTTTTTAGTTTTGTATAGTGCAGGGAAGGGTTTTACATTTGTTTTGCTGTCTGTGCCCCTGTTAAGAAGATTTCACCTTATTTACACCTTATATGCTGTTGTGGCATGTTGGAACTTGTTGTTCCACAGTTACTATCTGCAGTGGAACGTGGAATTACAAGTGCCAGCATGCCCCATAAGCCTCTGTCTCTAACTAGGGGACAGATGTAAGTCGGAACGGTGTAAATTGTGGACTGCCTATATATATATATATATATATATATATATATATATATATATATATATATATATATATATATATATATAAATATATTTATATATTTATACACATACACATACACACACATATATACATGTGTATATATATATATGGCGGTGATGAAAAGTAATGCAGTGATGCAGTTCCAAACCTTATTTTAGTGCCACTTTTGCTGTTAAAAGTTTAATTGATTAAAAATGTGTATTTTTTTAATAATCTCCCTTGTACAATTGAAAAAAATAATATATAACATAATATTGTATTAAAACAAAGCCCAACATTTCACAGAAAAAAGGCATGAAATGCGTTGCCGTGTTCGTTTTTCCTCCACGCCTTCTGAGAGCCATGACTTTTTTATGTTTTTGGTCTACATAGACACATGAGGGCTTGTTTTTATGGAATAAGATGCACTTTTTAAAAGAGACATTCACCATATCATATAATGTACTGGAAAACAAGAAAAAATTCTAAGTGGGGTAAAATGTGAATAAAAATGTACATTTCGGGGTTTATTCATTCTTTGGTATAAACGATGTGTCATCTTTATTCTGCATACAATATGACTCCGGTGATACCAAATATGTAGGGTTTTCGTTTTGTTTTATTACTTTTAAAAAACAAAAATATTTTCTATTTTTTAAATTTACGCTGCGGCGCCATTCTCTGCAACCGATAACTTTTTTGTTTTTTCACCTACGGACCTGAATCAAGGCTCCTTTTTTGTCAAGTTTTTATTGGTACAATTTTGGGATGCATGCGACTTTTTGATCAATTATTATTTAAAATTTTTGGAGACGTGAAATGACCCAAAAAATCCCAAATTTGGGCATTTTGATTTTTTTGCTTCTAGCGTTTGGGATAAATTCTGTTCTATTTTAATAGATCAGAGTTTTATGGCGCCAGCAATGCCAATTAAGTGCAACTTTTGGTTTTTTTTGTATTGTTTTGTACCTTATTTCGTATTTCCTAAACTTTTTATTTTTTTTTAATTTTTACTCTTCTACTTGTAATACCCATAGGGTACTTGTCTTCTAGGAAGCTCAATACCTTGTACAACCTTTCTGCATTGTATAGATAAAGAAGAAGGGTTTACTAAGATAGCGCTTCCATTGCTTCCTGCCACAGACAGGAAGTAATAGAAGCAGTAACAGGGCAGCTATAGAATCCTTCATTAGACTTCCAGCTGCTATAACAACCGCTTGACACTCCATGATCTTTTCGATCAGAGTGAGGAACAGTGGCCCTATTCCTCACTCATTAAGACTCCAGGGCCACAATTGCCACAAGTCTCTATGGTTAAACAGCAGGGATCAGAGCCGGCTCCGATTGCTGCTGTTAGCAACGCGTCTTGGCTGTAACTAACATCTGTCTCTTGCCACATATGGAGCGATTGAGCTCTCTTTATACATCCTTACCAATATACGTCTATGTCAAATGTCTGTAGGGGGTCAAAGGGGTACTCCAATCTCCTAACTTCTGGGTTAGGAGATAGAAATGAGCAGCCATGGAGAAGGTCTCTCTCCATTCATTTCAATGGGAGTTCTGAATACTTTCGGAAGAGACAGTAGAACTGAGCCAAGACGAATTCAGTGATAATTGGGTCAGGTCCGATGATGAGATGGGAGTGAAATAAGAAGTAGAGCCAACAATCTAAGGGGTGAGGAAGACGTGACATCCAGGAACACTGAAGTAATATGTGAAGTTCCAGCTACACGTTCCAATATACAAGATGCTTCTTTAAAAAAATATCTTCTTTCTTAGAAATTATCATCTCTTGATGAACAAAAGAAACCTCCTTAGAACACTCCAAGGTGCATTTAGGACAGCAGAACGCTGACGCGTTTCGGAAGAGACCTTCCTCATTCATAGCTGCCTGCTACTCGTGTGGTGCTCACTAATAAAGCACCTGAGTGTATCACATGATACACAAGTGCCTTATAAAAGGAAACATAGCCAAGGTCAGGATCAGGAGTCAAATGATAAGCAACAGGACATGGAATAACAGTAAGGACTGGAATGGACCACAATGAGCAGGAAGCACAAGGCGCCGGGTCTGACGTCACCTCCGTACGACCCTACAGCACATTCCGATAAAACTGAACGTGTCGAGAAATAAGTAACGGATACGTGACAAGGGATGAGGGGAATTGGAAGGAGAGAAGACGGAGAAGCTTCATTCAAATGATAGACCAAGGGAAAGAGGGGGAACGAGAGTGTTACCAATGGAAGTGGGAAGTATTTGCTGTTTTACCATATAATCAAAGACATAGAGCTACTGGAATGGTGGCTGGGAGGTTAGCAGTACAGGCTTCTCGTACCAGGTGAATGTTCATGGAACCAGGGGAGTAATCAGAATTCATAGGACCTATAGTGACATGAGATGGGGCCCCGAGACCTAATGACAATAAAACAGCAACATTAGTAACAATAATTATAGGCATCAAAGGGGTTGTCTCACTACATTGATTCATCTTACCTCAGTCCTGTTTTCTTGGTTTCGGTTTGAATTCAGGGCGTTTAGCTATAGCAACCAGTGCTGGCAGCCTATCATGAGAGATTGAACAGGTCTGTAGCTATAGCAACCAGTGCGGGAAGCCTATCAGGAGAGATTGAACAGGTCTGTAGCTATAGCAACTAGTGCTGACAGTCTATCAGGAGAGCTGAACAGGTCTGTAGCTATAGCGACCAGTGCTGGCAGCCTATCAGGAGAGATTGAACAGGTCTGTAGCTATAGCAACCAGTGCCAGCAGCCTATCAGGAGAGATTGAACAGGTCTGTAGTTATAGCGACCAGTGCTGGCAGCCTACCAGGAGAGATTGAACAGGTCTGTAGCTATAGCGAACAGCGCTGGCAGCCTATCAGGAGAGATCAAACAGGTCTGTAGCTATAGTGACCAGTGCTGACAGCCTATCAGGAGAGACAGAACAAGTCTGTAGCTATAGCAACCAGTGCTGGCAGCCTATCAGGAGAGATTGGACAGGTCTGTAGCTATAACAACCAGTGCTGGCAGCCTATCAGGAGAGCTTGAACAGGTCTGTAGCTATAGCGACCAGAGCTGGCATCCTATAAGGAGAGATTTAACAGGTCTGTAGCTATAGCGACCAGTGCTGTCAGCCTATCAGGAGAGATCAAACAGGTCTGTAGCTATAGTGACCAGTGTCTGACAGCCTATCAGGAGAGAACCGAACAAGTCTGTAGCTATAGCAACCAGTGCTGGCAGCCTATCAGGAGAGATCAAACAGGTCTGTAGCTATAGCAATCAGTGCTGGCAGCCTATCAGCAGAGATTGAACAGGTCTGTAGCTATAGCAACCAGGGCTGGCAGCCTATCAGGAGAGATTGAACAGGTCTGTAGCTATAGCGAACAGCGCTGGCAGCCTATCAGGAGAGATTGAACAGGTCTGTAGTTATAGCAACCAGTGCTTGCAGCCTATCAGGAGAGAGAGAACAGGTCTGTAGCTATAGCGAACAGCGCTGGCAGCCTATCAGGAGAGAGAATAGTTCTGTAGCTATAGCAGCCTGAGGAGCTGAGGAGCTGATGCTGCCCATACAAGAGGGGATATCTAGGAATAGGTAGGACGCTGTTAATGGACACATATTGCAAAGTGACTTGTTTTTGCAAGATCTTTAACTTGAAAAGCAGCGATCCCTGTAGTGAGACAACCCCTTTCATAAGAAATTCACCCAGTAGTCTACACTGTGTGGTTTTTCTAGTGGGCGGATTTTCACACCGCTGCTGTACCGAAAAAAATCAGAACATGCACAATCTTTCACTCGGTATTTGGGCGGAAGGTGTCCTAGTCAATGGTAAAGGGGAACGGCCGAATCCACAAACCGCGGACAGAACTGACCCCATACATGCCAACTCTCCCGCTTTTGGCGGGGGGGGGGGGGGGTCCCGCTAATTGGGGTCCCCCCCCCCGCCCTCCCGGCAGAGTTGGCGAAACTCCCGCCGCCAGCAGGCGACGGGGGTTCTTTAAATGGCCGCGGCGACAGAGTAGCGCTGGTGCGCTCCTCTGGCGCCGCCAGGCCGCTCCTACAGGCGGGTGAAGCGGCCCGGAGTCTCGCGGTGCAGGGAGGAGGCAGGAGGGATCGCTCCCTCCTCCCCCTGTATGTACAGCGCCGGTGTGCGCCGTACATGCAGGTCAGCGGCGCAGGGGAAGTGACGCGCGGCTGCACTCACTTCCCCTCAGGAGATCGTCCGGAGCGGCCGTGCTGCAGGAGCCTGGTCAGGTGAGTGGCTTTTATTATTTTATTTTTAGGGGGGCACTACCTGGCAACAGAGGGGGCACTACCTGGCAAACAATAAGGGCACTACCTGGCAACAGAGGGGGCACTACCTGGCAACAGAGGGAGCATTACCTGGGAAACAATGGGGGCACTACCTGGCAACAGTGGGGGCACTACCTGGCAACAAAAGGGGCACTACCTGGCAAACAATGGGGGCATCACCTGGCAAACAATGGGGGCACTACCTGGCAAACAATGGGGGCACTACCTGGCAACAAAGGGGGGCACTACCTGGCAACAATGGGGGCACTACCTGGCAACAAAGGGGGCACTACCTGGCAACAGAGGGGGCACTACCTGGCAACAGAGGGGGCAATACCTGGCAAACAATGGGGGCACTACCTGGCAAACAATGGGGGCATCACCTGGCAACAGGGGGGCACTACCTGGCAACAGAGGGGGCACTACCTGGCAAACAATGGGGGCATCTACCTGGCAACAGAGGGGGCACTACCTGGCAACAAAGGGCACTACCTGGCAAACAATGGGGGCATCACCTGGCAAACAATGGGGGCACTACCTGGCAAACAATGGGGGCACTACCTGGCAACAAAGGGGGCACTACCTGGCAACAGAGGGGGCACTACCTGGCAAACAATGGGGGCACTACCTGGCAAACAATGGGGGCATCACCTGGCAACAGAGGGCGCACTACCTGGCAAACAATGGGGGCACTACCTGGCAACAGAGGGGGCACCACCTGGCAACAAAGGGCGCACCTACCGGCAAACAATGGGGGCATCACCTGGCAAACAAATGGGGACTACCTGGCAAACATAAGGGGCACTACCTGGCAAACAGAGGGGGCACTACCTGGCAAAAAATGGGGGCACTACCTGGCAAACAATGGGGGCATCACCTGGCAACAGAGGGGGCACTACCTGGCAAACAATGGGGGCACCTACCTGGCAAACAATGGGGGCACCTACCTGTCAACAGAGGGGGCACCTACCTGGCAAACAATGGGGGCACCTACCTGGCAAACAATGGGGGCATCTACCTGGCTCACAATGGGGGCACTACCTGGCTAACAATGGGGGCACTACCTGGCAACAGAGGGGGCATCTACCTGGCAACAGGGAGCACTACCAGGCAACAGATAGGGAATCTACCAGGCAACAGAGGGGGCACTACCTGGCTAACAATGGGGGCACCTATCTGGCAAACAATGGGGGCACCTACCTGTCAACAGAGGGGGCACTACCTGGCAAACAATGGGGGCATCTACCTGGCAAACAATGGGGGCATCTACCTGGCTCACAATGGGGGCACTACCTGGCTAACAATGGGGGCACTACCTGGCAACAGAGGGGGCAACTACCTGGCAACAGGGGGCACTACCTGGCAAACAATGGGGGCATCTACCTGGCAACAAGGGGGCACTACCTGGCTAACAAAGGGGCAATACCTGGCTAACAATGGGGGCATCTACCTGGCAACAGAGGGGGCACTACCTGGCTAACAAAGGGGCAATACCTGGCTAACAATGGGGGCATCTACCTGGCTAACAAAGGGGGCACTACCTGGCTAACAATGGGGCATCTACCTGGCTACAGAGGGGGCATCTACCTGGCAACAGAGGGGGCACTACCTGGCTAACAAAGGGGGCAATACCTGGCTAACAAAGGGGGGCATCTACTTGGCTACAAGGGGGCATCTACCTGCCTGTAAGGGGCACTACCTGGTTATGGGGGGCTACTACCTGGCTATAAGGGCATCTACCTGGCTTTCTTCCAAAGCCGTTATGCAATTAGTTGGAGTGGGTGTGGCTTTTTGAAGGGGCATGGCACACCGACAAGATGGGCGTGTCCATGCTACGCGCGCCGCCCTCTGCAGTATCCTGCTTTTTCAATTTCAAAAGTTGGCAACTATGACTGACCCACAGCCTTTTTAACAGAATTATGGGCCCCCAGGCATAGTACTGTAGTGGGCCCTGCTCAAATACATGGCATCACATTTGGCCATGCCTTGAGCCCCCCCCCCTAAGCACACCCATATTATCACGCCACTTATGTCTGGACACCAGCAGTCAGAGCAGGGAGCCTTTGGCTCCCTTCATCACTATGGTTTTAAACTGTTTGCACGTCCGAAAAACACACAAACAGTTAAATAAGCAAAGCCAACAATTGGATCCTGGGTATGTTTCTTGTATTCCTGTGACATACATACACCACTTAGGGCCCCTATACTTGTGGGGCCCCCAGGTCACTGCCCAGTGTGCCCAATGGAAAAGATGGCTCTGAACCGACCCCAAAACCATTCAAAAGACGATAAAATACAGCCCAGATTCTAAAACACAATCCGTCCGGCACTTTACAGCTGCCGTGTGGCCGTAGCCTAAAGCGATGTTCACACTGATTCGGATGCAGATTTTTCAGCATCCAAATCAGCTTCAAATATTCGTCTGAAAAACGCCAGTTTTCAGACAAGGATCTCACCTGCTTTTCAACGTGGTTTTCATTCTAACAGGGACCTAGCCATAGGGGGTGCAGAGGTAGCAGTTACTACTGGGCCCCGCTATAGATTTTGCACTGGGTCCCAGAAGCCTCTGATTCTGACATTAACCCGTTAACGACCCTGGACGTATGAGTATGTCCCAGGGCCGCTAAGGGGCTTTGCAGGGGGATCGCTCCGCGCCCCCCCCGCACAGTCGCCGGGTGTTATCGGCTGATCGCCGCTAACCCCCGGCAGTAACAGCGCCGGCAAGTGGCGTCGCCCGCTGGCGCGATTTAACCCCTCAGACACCGCGGCCCAGATGGCCGCGGCGTCTGAACGAACGACGATCATTGACGCGCACCGATCGTTAGGGTCATCGGCATCGCCGCAGCATAGCTGCAGCAATCCGACGACCGGACACGGCAGTGGGGAGCCCTGTGAACGCTCCCGTCACTGCCATGTCCCGGTTTGCCCCACTTCCGGCCATAGACAGGAAGTGGGGAAACCGCCATCTTGGTACAGTCTAATGCATTGTCTATGCAATGCATTAGGCTGTATTAACAATCGCACCCCTAGTGGTCAAGCACCATAGGGGGACTCAATGTTACAGTGAAAAAAATAAATAAATAAAGTTTTAAAGTGCAAAAAAATAAAAGTATTAAAAGTTCAAATCACCCCCTTTTCTCATTTTACAAATAAAATCATTAAAATAATAAAAAAGTTACACATATTTGGTATCGCCGCGTCCGAAAAAGTCCGATCTATAAAAATATAACATCATTTATCCCGTACGCTGAACACCGTAGAAGAAAAAAATTTCCAAACGCCAAAATTGCGTTTTTTGGTCATTTTACGTCACTCAAAAAATGGAATGAAAGTGATCAAAAAAGTCGCATGCATTCCAAACTGCTAGCGATAAAAAGTACAAAAAATGCCGCCACACTGACGTCCGTAGGTTTTAGTACAAAAAAGTTATTGGTCGCACAAAATGGCGCCACGGCGCAAATTTCAAAAAAAGACAATGATTCGAAATTTAATACGGTAACAAAACATATCAAAAATTATAGTAACCGAAGATTGAACGCCATAAAAGCAAAACACCCAGAAACATGGCAAAAATACATTTTTTTTCACAATTTGTCCCACTTGGAATTTTTTTGCGGTTTCCCAGTATATTCAATAGTACAGTGAATAACACCATTAGAAAGTAGATCTTGTTCCGCAAAATAAAAGCCCTCATGTGTCTATGTAGGTGGAAAAATAAAAAAGTTATGGCTTTCAGAAGGCGAGGAGGGAAAAACGAACGTGTCAACAAAGGTCCTTAAGGGGTTAAAATATTGTGCCAGAGCAATTTTTTGGGTGCGGATCCACATTCAAACACTGAATTCGAGCAGTGGAAAACGCGTGGGAAAAAACACGTTGTGGTTCCCATAGGTTTTTCATAGAAATCAATGGGAATGAAGTAGAGGTGTTTTTTTAGTAGTTTTTTTCTCCACATTCCACCCAATGTTTTTTAAAGTTTTCCCAGTATATTCTATGGGACGGTCAATGACACCATTAAAAAGTACATCCTGTGCCAACAAAAAACAAGCCATCATAGGTCTATGTAGATAGAAATTTATGGAAAAAAACACGTCATGATTCCCATAGATTTTCACAGAAATCAATGGGAATGAAGTGGAGGCAATTTTTAGTATTTTTTTTCTCCACATTCCATCCAATTTTGTTTTTAAAGTTTTCCCAGTATATTCTATGGGGCGGTCAATAACACCATTAAATAGTACATCCTGTGCCACCAAAAACCAAGCCCTCATGTCTATGTAGGTGGAAAATTTATGGAAAAAAACGCCTCATGGGTAACATACGTTTTCATAGAAATCAATGGGAATGAAGTGGAGGTGTTTTTTTAGCAGTTTTTTTCTCCACATTCCATCCAAGTTTTCCCAGTATATTCTATGGCACGGTCAATAACACCATTAAAAAATACATCTTGTGCCACCAAAAAACAATCCCTTATAGGTCTATGTAGATAGAAAATGTATTAAATGTTTGAAAGGCAGGGAAGAAAAAAAAAAA
This sequence comes from Phyllomedusa bahiana, assembly GCA_025379985.1. Taxonomy (NCBI): domain Eukaryota; kingdom Metazoa; phylum Chordata; class Amphibia; order Anura; family Hylidae; genus Phyllomedusa; species Phyllomedusa bahiana. The sequence goes on from JAODAL010047554.1 coordinate 15,907, forward strand.
AAGAAGAGCCATATTATTATGACCAGTCAGAAAGGGGTTAATTTGGCTGTCACTCCGCTTCTGTATGGCTTATTTTTTGGTTTCAAAGTGCTCTGTTTCCACCAAGCCACACAATTAGCAGACACTAGGTGACAATACATAAGCCTAACATGAGGCCACGTGATAACATAGCACCGGCACATTGCCACCAGCAGACAAATTGTGGATCTCCACCGCCGCCTCGCATAACGTCACCAAAATTTGGTCATTGGGAAATCAATGCAGAAGGTCCCCACTGCCTGTTGTCCCCCACCGCCTGTTGTCTGCCCGGGACGCGATGCTTTTAGATGTTTGTTTATAGAGGTTTATTTGGCTTTGTTAGTTTAGCGTATTCTATTTTTATCAGTATAAATGAATTATCACAGCTCTCGCCATCCCGCGGGTCCGTTTTTCATCTGTTCGCGTTCAAATTCAAGATTAGAAGAAAATTCCCCTACTCTGGAGAAATGAGATGCGAGACCTGCAGCTTTGTCTTATTGTATTTTTTTTTTCCAATTTTACTGTTTATTGGGTAGCACATTTGCTCTATTATGTTAAGCCCTTTGATAAATGTACGCTGTGTGCTGGAAAACATGCCTGGTCAATGAAGGAGCTCTGCCCTCGTAATCAATAGCTTATACACAGGGATAAACCTGTTAAATAAACAAATTGGCCAGAATATCCAGTCCATATATTAAGCCCAGAGCCACAGGGAGAAGCTAAACAGCACAAGAAAATTAGAAAAATAATTGCTGCTGATAATGCCTGCAACGCCGGAGGAAGATCTGAAAACAGAAAGTGCAGCTTCCTTAAAGTGAAACTTTACCAACATGTAAATACTGTCCCATATCTACAAGAATAAAGCTACTATAATACTGTTCCGATGTACAACAATTTGACTAATATAATACTGCCTCCTATGTACAAGAATATAACTACTATAATACTGCTCCTATGTACAAGAATATAACTACTATAATACTGCTCCTATGTACAAGAATATAACAACTATAATACTGCTCCTATGTACAAGAATATAACTACTATAATACTGCTCCTATGTACAAGAATATAACTACTATAATACTGCCTCTATGTACAAGAATATAACTACTATAATACTGCCCCCTATGTACAAGAATATAACTAATATAATACTGCCCTCTATGTACAAGAATATAACTACTATAATACTACCCCCTATGTACAAGAATATAACTACTATAATACTGCTCCTATGTACAAGAATATAACTACTATAATACTGCCCCCTATGTACAAGAATATAACTACTATAATACTGCCCCAATGTACAAGAATATAACTACTATAATACTGCTCTCTATGTACAAGAATATAACTACTATAATACTGCCCCCTATGTACAAGAATATAACTACTATAATACTGTCCCCTATGTACAAGAATATAACTACTATAATACTGCTCCTATGTACAAGAATATAACTACTATAATACTGCTCCCTATGTACAAGAATATAACTACTATAATACTGCCCTCTATGTACAAGAATATAACTACTATAATACTCCAACAAACAAAGTTTTGAAGTCAGCTCACCTGATCAGTTGATTACGGCTAGCAACGCCCGGATAGGTAAAGGATTCCTAGTAGATGAATGCAAGAGAGAACACGGCATCCAGCGTTTGTGCTTCCGTACAAGAGTTTAAAAATTTCCAACCTTTATTCCAAATGTATTAAAATCCAAACATGTTAAGCAAAAGTACACCGCATCTGAGCCGTGTTCTGAGTACGTGTTCTGAACAACTGATAGATTTCCTTATCATGTGTGTGGATTTTCTTCTCAAACACAATTATTTTTCTTTTGATGGGGAATTCTTTCTGCAATGTTGTGGAGCCTCGATGGGGGCTAAATTCTCTCCTTCCCTCGCCAACATATTTATGTCGGCTTGGGAGGAGAGGTTTTTGTTCACCACGTCTAGCCCCTTTTCCCCCCACATCAGGTGGTATGGTCGCTATATAGACGACCTGCTCCTGGTGTGGGGGGGGCACCGAGGTAGAAGCCACTCTATTTGAACAATATGTTAACAACAATGATATGAATCTGCAGTTCACTCTGGAGTGGCATAGGAACAGTATTAACTATTTGGATGTCAATCTTGTGTGAAAAGGAAATAAAATAGAGGTTTTACCATATAGGAAGGTTGTCTCGCGGAATTCTATTCTACACGTGAGATCTAGCCATCCCAAACATGTTTTGGAAGGAGTCCCATTCGGGGAACTCATAAGAACTAAAAGAAACTGTTCCAACCCAGATCTTTTTCCTAAGTTTCAAGCAGAAGTTGAAAGTAGATTACGCTCTAGAGGTTATCCGCAATGGTCTCTTAATAAAGCAGCCAATAAAGTATCCCATATTTCCAGAGAGGACTTGTTGAAGGAAAAACAAACAGTTCCCCAAAGCAGAGGGAATAGTCTAGTTACGTTCACTACGACCTACAGTCCACAATTCAGAAAAATTTGTAATATAATAAAAAGATACCTTCCTCTTTTGATGGTCCAGGAAAATATGCGGAGTATTGTAGCAGAGAATAATATACGTTTTGTTCCCAGGAGAGGACAAACCTTACGTTCTATTCTATCCCCTAGTTTATATCTGTCAGACACCAACAGACGAAATATATCCTGGTTATCCACCAAAGGAATGTATAAATGTGGACACACTCGCTGCACAGCCTGTAAACATGTAGTAAGTTCTAAAACATTTACATCTAATGTTACAAGGGAGTCCTTCAATATGACATCCTATATAAACTGTAATACACATTTTGTGGTTTATCTTATTACCTGCAAGGCTTGTCACATTCAATATGTGGGTTGTACCAGTACTGCTCTAAAGGTGCGGATACGTAGGCACCTGTCAGATGCACAGAGGCCCCTATGTGTAGGAGCATCTATGGCTTCCAAACACTTCCATGAAGTACATGCAGGCGATGTCACTAACTTTGAATTTCAGGGCATTGAACGAGTTACCAAACCCGCAAGGGGCGGAGATCACAGAGGTAAGCTGCTTGCTAGGGAAACATGGTGGATGTTTAAATTAAACACACAGTACCCTGACGGACTAATAAAAGACATGACTTAATGTGCCAATACTAAACTGTTTTCAATGAGACCGCAACATTGTTTTTATGTTATATGTTTGTTTTAACATTGTATACATCGTGTAATGTTATTAAGCTTTACGACACGTGATGTTACCACCTGACATGATCACATGACACTTTTTAGAATATAAAAGAGTTCTGTCAGTGTGAGTTTGATATGCCATGAATAAGGAGGTCTTTTTACTCCGAAACGCGTCGGCTCAGATGCGGTGTACTTTTGCTTAACATGTTTGGATTTTAATACATTTGGAATAAAGGTTGGAAATTTTTAAACTCTTGTACGGAAGCACAAACGCTGGATGCCGTGTTCTCTCTTGCATTCATCTACTATAATACTCCTCCTATGTACAACAATACACTCACCGGCCACTTTATTAGGTACACCATGCTAGTAACGGGTTGGACCCCCTTTTGCCTTCAGAACTGCCTCAATTCTTCGTGGCATAGATTCCACAAGGTGTTTGCAACGATGCTCAATTGGTACCAAGGGGCCCAAAGAGTGCCAAGAAAATATTCCCCACACCATGACAACACCACCACCAGCCTGAACCGTTGATACAAGGCAGGATGGATCCATGCTTTCATGTTGTTGACGCCAAATTCTGACCCTACCATCCGAATGTCGCAGCAGAAATCGAGACTCATCAGACCAGGCAACGTTTTTCCAATCTTCTACTGTCCAATTTCGATGAGCTTGGGCAAATTGGAGCCTCAGTTTCCTGTTCTTAGCTGAAAGGAGTGGCACCCGGTGTGGTCTTCTGCTGCTTGTAGCCCATCTGCCTCAAAGTTCGCGTACTGTGCGTTCAGAGATGCTCTTCTGCCTACCTTGTGTTGTAACGGGTGGCTATTTGAGTCACTGTTGCCTTTCTATCAGCTCGAACCAGTCTGCCCATGTCTCCTTTGACCTCATGGCATCAACAAGGCATTTCCGCCCACAGACTGCCGCTCACTGGATGTTTTTCCTTTTCGGACCATTCTCTGTAAACCCTAGAGATGGTTGTGCGTGAAAATCCCAGGAGATCAGCAGTTTCTGAAATACTCAGACCAGCCCTTCTGGCACCAACAACCATGCCACGTTCAAAGGCACTCAAATCACCTTTCTTCCCCATACTGATGCTCGGTTTGAACTGCAGGAGATTGTCTTGACCATGTCTACATGCCTAAATGTACTGAGTTGCCGCCATGTGATTGGCTGATTAGAAATTAAGTGTTAACGAGCAGTTGGACAGGTGTACCTAATAAAGTGGCCGGTGAGTGTATAACTACTATAATACTGCCCCTATGTACAAGAATAGAACTACTATAATACTGCTCCTATGTATAAGAATATAACTACTATAATACTGCCCCTATGTATAAGAATATAACTACTATAATACTGCTCTTATGTACAAGAATATAAAAACTATAATACTGCTCCTATGTACAAGAATATAACTACTGTACTATAATACTGCCCCCTATGTACAAGAATATAACTACTATAATACTGCTCCTATGTACAAGAATATAACTACTATAATACTGTCCCCTATGTATAAGAATATAACTACTATAATACTGCCCCTATGTACAAGAATATAACTACTATAATACTGCCCCTATGTACAAGAATATAACTACTATAATACTGCTCCTATGTACTAGAAAATAACTACTATAACACTGCCCTCTATGTACAAGAATATAAGTACTATAATACTGCCCCTATGTACAAGAATACAACTACTATAATACTTCCCGCTATGTACAAGAATATAACTTCTATAATACTGCTCCTGTGTACAAGAATATAACTACTATAATACTGTCCCTATGTACAAGAAAATAACTACTATAATACTGCCTCCTATGTACAAGAATATAACTACTATAATACTGCTCCTATGTACAAGAATATAACTACTATAATACTGCCCCTATGTACAAGAATATAACTACTATAATACTACGACTATTTTCAAGAATATAACTACTATAATACTGCTCCTATGTACAAGAGTATAACTACTATAATACTGCCTCCTATGTACAAGAATATAACTAATATAATACTGCCCGTTATGTACAAAAATATAACTACCATAATACTACCCCTATGTACAAAAATATAACTACCATAATACTACCCCTATGTACAAGAATATAATTACTATAATACTGTCCCTATGTGCAAGGATATCGCATTTATAATACTGCCCACTTTGTACAAGATTATTACTACTATCATACAATATTGCTGTATACTATATTGCTTCACTTTATGATCTCGTTATCTTGTATCTTGTTTCCTTTTGATGAATGGGTTCATTTCTGATATCGGGAGCTCAGCAAAAAGATGGAGAGAAATAATAAGACAATGGGATTATAAACAAATTAAAGAGTAAAATAAATATAATTGGCTCCTATTTTAACCGTAGCCCCAGAAATGGCTTTGCGTGTGGGTTCTTGAGGCAAATCAATTTATCTATAATTGGATTTGGCCAGCAGTCACAGTATTAGCTATATGTGTTCGGGAGCACGAGGGGGGGTGGACAGTGAGGTGATGATTAGCGCAAAACTTCACACATAAACAGTCAGGGATTAATTTCTGTATTAGATCTTTTTTTGGTTATGTTTGCTCCGTGAAATAGTGCCATGAAAATTATACAATATACAGGCCACATAGTGCTAACATATATTGCCAAAAATGCTGTCATATGTAGGCTACCTATATAGTGCCCAAATAATGCCCATTTCACACTTACAAAATATCAGCCGTATATATTATATATTGCCATCCCAGGACAGTGACTGTAGTATGTAAATATAAATATCCATATGCTACACTGCTGAGTGCAGGGCACAGTGGAGTGAGTTTGGATGAGATAGATTTCTTCTCTCCTCCTCGGTACAACCCACATTACAATATACATTCCTTTGCAGTGCTCTGATGTAGGTAATTAGTGTAGCAGGAGCTGCACTTGACACACTGGTGAGTGCAGCACACAGTGGAATGAGTTTGGATGAGATGGATTTCTTCTCTCCTCCTCGGTACAACCCACATTACCCTGTACATTCCTGTAGAGTGCTCTGATGTGGGTGATAAGTGTAGTAGGAGCTGCTCTCTGCTACACAGGTGAGTGCAGGACACAGTGGAATGAGTTTGGATGACATGGATGTCTTCTCTACTCCTCGGTAAAACCCACATTACAATATACATTCCCGTGCAGTGCTCTGATGTAGGTAATTAGTGTAGCAGGAGCTGCTCTTTGCTACACTGGTGAGTGCAGCATACAGTGGAGTTAGTTTGGATGAGATGGATTTCTTCTCTCCTCCTCGGCACAACCCACATTACAATGTACATTCCTGAACAGTGCTCTGATGTGGGTGATAAGTGTAGCATGAGCTGCTCTCTGCTACATTGGTGAGTGTAGGTCACAGTGGAGTGAGTTTCCCTAAACCCCCACCTCCCGGCTAGGAAGTGTGCGCCATAACTTCCTCTACTGCATAAACAATCAGGTTCCATGGGACAGAACCCCTCACATTTTTCTAAATATTGTATTCTATCTTTTCATAGGACAACACTGAAGATCTGACACTTTGATATAAGTAGTGCAGGCTTCTGTCACTAAGTGAACATTCGTGGAACCCTTATGGAAGCCAATGTTGTTGCGGAAGGTCGTATTTGGTTCAGGTTTTTTTGTTAAATCTTTCAGCTGGAATTCATATGAACAAGGGTGCAGATATGAGATTTTGTTTCCTTTAGAGAAAATAAGCAGTGGAAACGGTTGTTATGCTCCAGACGCCTACAAGGAAGCCAGGAGTTTAGAAATGGTTCTCATGTTTAAATTAAGGTGGAATGCCAACCTCGTTTAATGATGAAGATTGGTCAGCCATTCTGGTAAAACTCAAGGTCGGTACATTTTGATAAACTGGTGGAGTTTCCATGGATTTCATGGAGCTCTGGTCAGCAAATTTTCACAATGGAATTAGGCAATAGTGTCTCTCCGGTTCACTCCCGACCAGAGGGAAAGTCGTCGGTTGCGAGCCGTACTGTGAAGGGATAATTGAAAACCGACCCTGATCTCCAAAGTCCTATCCGAAGACGAATCCTGGTGCTACAGACGAAGGGTTCTCCTCTGAAAGGAACTCTATGAAATCCCAGTCATCTCCACGGTTCATCAATAGTCCCCCGGAGATCTTCCAGAATGGAATGACGAACGTTCATCACATTTTCATCAGTTCAAGAGGTGGAAGGACGTGAAGAACAAGGTTGATCATTAATTGGATTTCACCTCTGTTGAAACGGTAGAGAACCATTCCTTTTCCTCATGGTGGCTTCTTTGTAGGTGTCTATAGCTCACAACTGTTTCCGATCGTTTTCCCAAAGGACACGGGAAACTCACAGCTGTCAAGTTCATGTGAATCGGCCAAAAAATAGTGAAAGAATTCACAACTTGTTGAAAAAAACAATCACTGGAGCCAAATACAACCTTCCCCAACAACATGGTTCCAAATTTGCCTCAAAACCCCCAATGCATGAAGCAACTAATTGAAAGCAGCCTAGGCTGCTAAAGGGCCAGAGTTTTTGGGGGGACAAAGAACAATGTACTATTTTGTATTTAATAGGGGTTTTCTGCTACCCACACTATGTGGACTCTATAAATCTAGTTTTTAATTATTTCTACCTTTCTGCTGCTTGAATGTTCCAGGCATTAGGTTTGGGGCCCTGTTTTTTTTTTGCTATGGGCCCTAGAATTTTTGTTAAAACCCCCGTTTCAATGGACATTCATCTAGTGACAGAACCTGTACTATAACCTCCTGCCCCCCGGGAAGACAATTTGGTTCCAAAGGAAAATTGGAAATTTGTCTATTTTGCTACCCCAAAAAGCCTGCTCTGAAAGTTTGGTTGGGTTTTACATTCTGTCTGCTAGGCTCTCTCTCTTTGGGCCCAAAATCAACCCACTTTTTCCCCAAAAAAATTAACATCACTGGTGGACCCAAAAAATAATTCCACTGGGGGGCCCAAAGGATCAACTCCCGGGTGGGCTCCCTCCCCCCAGTGCTATATTTTTTACATTTCTTTCAAGAGAAGTGTCACAGTTTAAAGGCATTTTTCAAGGGCATTCTGTGTTAAAATTTAGCTGTTGACAGAACCAAAAAAATTCTCCCAATGGCTATACATTTTTTATCATTTTAGCCCAAACATAAACCCAAAATTGAGCTCCCATAGAACTCAACGGGGAACCGCCACAAAACCCAATAGAGAATCCCATAAACCCAAGGGTGAACCCCCACAAAACTCAAGGGGAACTGCAAAACCCAAGGTGAAGGGCATAAACCCAACGGGAATAACCATAGAACCACATGTGATCTAAGTTCAATTCAATAAAACCCAAAGGGATTTGGGGTTTTTTAGGTCATAACATGACCAAATAATTCCATCGAAAAAGGTTTTAGAAAGGCTATAATTTATCAGCACCCCTGAAAATCCAAGGACGGAGAAAGAATGGACCCAGAAGAGTAGCACCCGGCCCCGGAGGCACTTTCCCCGCGATAGGTCCGGAGAGGTCCTTTTTCATCCTTCCAACTGAAGCCTGTCCCAGCTAGCTTTTAAAAACAAAACCCGCCCCACGACTGACTACTCCCATGACCAGATCTTACAGGAAATAAGTGGCACAGGAGAGGGATACAGTGATGTTCCACTCGGGCTTTTATATCCACCTATAGGGGCGTACAAATTTCCTACGGGGGGGGGTATACAAACCTACCCACCTACAGGGGGCTAATAACAATCTAATAAAGGCCTGTATACCTCTTACAGGGGCATATAGTCTAGCCCTCTACAGGGGCGTAGCAAACCTCCCACCTAAAAGGTAGCATATACCAAACCCATATAAAGGGGTGTTTGCCCACAGTGGGGGTATATACCCACCGCCTACAGGGGGGCTATAACAATCTACTAAAGGGGGCTGTTTTCCTAAGGGGGCTTTTTTACCTGCATATCTACAGAGGGGGTGAAAAACCCATCTCCTACAGGGGGAATAATATTTTTTATAGGGGACTGGAGCCTACCTATCTACTGGGGGGTGTATACCCACCTACAGGAACATTATACTTTCCTATCAAAGTAGGCGTATACAAACCTACCCACCTACAGGGGGCTTAGCTTTTAAATCAAAAGGGGGCTGAAAACTAAACTATCCAAAGGGGTCTGTTTACCTACAGGGAAAAATTTACCTACCTATCTACAAGGGCTGAAAACCTCTACCTACAGGGAAATTATATTTCTTACAGGGAAACTGTATGAATACCTATCTACGGAAGGCTGTATACCTACCTGTACCTACAGGGGCTGTATACCTATCTACAGTGCGCTGTATAAATACCTACAGGGGGAAGTATACCTACTTATAGGGGGCATATTTACCTACCTTTCTACAGAGGGCTGTATAACCCCACAAAGCATGCATACCTACTACAGCGGGCCCATAACCTTCTACCAAAGGGGCCCCGTATACCTCCTTAAAGGGAAGCCTAATAGATACCACTTTTTTGGGGGGCATTATTACTGCCTCGTAACGGTCTGGTAGTGGGTCCCTGGGCCAACCCCAGGCGATGGGGGAAACCCACCCAGGGGGCGGAATCTAAGAGGGCCGTATTTACCAAGCCCGCCACAAAAACGTGATGGACTTTGCGAGCGGGGGTCCCCCAGGTCGCTTCCACGGTGGGATAGCCCGCGGTGGGAAACCAAGGTTAGACAGGGCAGATTCGTCAGGCAGGCTCGAGTCAGGAACAGGCAGAAGGTCAGGATGGGGGCCGGTTCGTAACGGGGCAGGCAAAGGGTCAGGGCAGGGGGGCAAGATTAGTGTCGGTAAAAATAGGTAGCGGTTCGGGACCGTAGACAGGACTAGACTAGCTTTAGGAACCCTTTCACCAAGGCATGAAACCCAAGGATCCGGCAAGGGTTCCAGGAAAAAGGCCGAATTTAAATAGGAACAGTGCCCGGAAAATTAAAATTTACCGGCGCCCCCTGTCCCCTTTAAAAATTTCCCACAGGGGCCGGGGCCCCCCGCCCCCCCCTCCCGGCCCTAGGGGAGCGGGGCCGCGTGCGCCGCGGGACAGAGGGGGACAAAAGCGGGAGCGGGGGCCGGTAATTTTAAACCCCGGGCAGGCCCGGGGGGTGAGGGGCCCCCCCAAATCCGACGTGCGGGACGAGGGCCCGCAGGAGCATCCGTGAAAAGTACCCCCCCCTTTGGGCCCCCCCCCCCCTCCTTACCCGGGAGGGGGGAGAAACTTTTTTTGGATGAAGAGGCGGGCTTCAGAAGGGTTTTCTTCCCCCCCCGGCCTCCCCAAACAAAGGCCCCCTCTCCCCCCCGGGGGGGCCCAAACCCCCTTCCGGGGCCCCCAACTAGAAAAAAATCGTTTTTCCCTCTATTTTTTCCTAAATACCCAAAAAGGGATAAACCTTGACCTCAAAGACATTGGGGCACCAGCCACGGGAGGAGGGAGGGACATTTCCTCTAAGAAGAAGGTTAAGGCCCCGGGGGGGTTTTAGTAATGAGAAAATGGAATTTCTTTTTGGGAATTCGCATGGTGGGGGGAGCCGGATTTTGGTAAAAACCGGGTAATGCGACAAATAACCCCCCAAAAGGGGTCCCCGGGACGGGTCCCCCGTTTGTAGGAAAGGCTTTTTTTAAAGGGGGAAACATATCGCTGACGGGCCCACACTTTGTCACCTGGGGAGAAGCCCAATTTAGGGGAAAATTTTCTCTTTTTAAATCCGGCTTGGGCCCTTCTTCCCCTTTGGGAAGCATACACCAGGATTTCCCCCGGGCCTTGGGGAACCAGGGGTTTTCCCATGTCCCTGGAAACCCAATTGGGCCCCAATGCCGGAAAACCCGGGGAAAATGGAAGTTCCCAAAGGGGGAGAGGTGTCCCGGGGATGCAGACCAAATCAATAGTAGAAAGGGGAGACCCCCCCGTATTTCTGAATCTGGGGGATTTATAAGAGAATTCTCCCCAGGGGTGGGAAAGGTGGAACCATTTTCGTTTTTGGGGCATCAGAACGAATTGGGTAGGTAACACCCCAAGACCTGGTTGACCCTTTTTTCCTCCCCGGGCCATTCATCGAGGGGGGTTTAACGGAAAAAGAATTCAACTTTCACCTAGATTGGGCATACAGGGCTCGCCAAAACCGGGAAAACAAACGGGAACCCCCCGATCCGGACGTTTTCCCTGAGGGAGCCCAGCAAAATGGAAACACAAATAAAAAGAATAGCGACCGCCGGGGCGGGGGCAGAGGGCAGGCCGGGCAAAGGGACAAAATGCCCCCAAATCTTGGAGAACTATCTTGATCACCCAAATAATGGTGTTCCCCAGCTGAAGGAGGGAAAAAGGGTTAAAAAAAAAAAGCCCCCCCCCCCCCCCATAGCAATATTGTCCATGGTGATTTTGGGATGGGCAGGGGGATTTAGTAGGCCTGCGGGCTTGATTTGACAAGGCTCTTGTTCCCGGGCACAGGAGTTTAAAAGACTGAATGAAACCCTTTGAAAACCCTTTAAAACCCCTGGGCCACCAATGGGAACCGGGATAAAAAAAAAAGGAAAGTTTTTAGGGCCCCGGGGGTTTGACCCCACCAAAAAGGGCAATGCCCCCCATTTCAAATGCTCGCGGAGACCAAAGGTTTAAAACCTTAGGTTTTCCCCCAAGGAACAACGGGAAGCGGGCCGAGAAAAAAGGGAACTTTTCGGGGGGGAATTATGTGCTCCAAAGAAATTTCCCCTTCACCCACCAAATGGGAAAAGGTAGGGGAGAGGGCGTCCTTTCCCAACTTCTTTAAACCGGGCGGAAGGGGATCGGGAAAAGTCAAACCCGGGAGAAAAAGAGCGCCCACCAGCCGGGCCCGTGGGTTAAGTTGCGACCCCGTCGGGAGGTTTTGGGAGGTTTTTTTTGGTCCAATAGATGGGGGATGGAATTTTGCGAGAAACCTTCCAGCAGAAAAACCCCCCCCCCCCCAACGCCAGCTTGTAGCAGTAGCTCCCGATCCCCAAAATCGTGTATTTTCCTCTCGGCCGAGGAAACGTCTTGGGAAAAAAAAACCAAAACATGTTACGGTTTTCCCCTTGGGCCCTTTTTGGAATAAACTGCCCCCCGACACTCCCCGCCCGGGGGCTTTAAACTTTAAACATGAAGGGTTTTGGGGGGTCCGGCCGCAAAGGGAAAGAAGCGTGGTAAAGGCAGCCCCTTGACTTAAAAGAATGCCTCTTCGGGCTTCGGAAGGGCCCCAGCTGCGCGGGTTAGCGTCCCCCTTCTTTGTAAGTGCCACTATCGGGGGCCACTACCCGAAGAAAAGTGGGGGAATAAATTAAACAAAGTATTACAGAACCCCAGGAAGCGCGGGTAGGGCCTCGCAGGCTAAACTGGGCGTGGCCACTGCAACAAGGCCAACATTTTTTGCTGGATCCAAATTTTTTTGGGCCTTTGGGCAAGATGATGTATCCCAGAAAAGGGAAGGGTGGGTTTTTGGGGAAGAGGCACTTCCCCAGCTTGGGGATACAGATGGTTCTCTCTGAGAAACTTCAACACGACAAAATTGCTGGGGGGTTTCGAGGTCAGGGAGTACACCAAATATTTGAAAAACCCTAGCAGGGGGTAAGGGGCTCGGAAGATGCCCTTCACAGCCCTGGAAGACGGCAGGCGCTTCAAGTCCGAAGGGGATCACCCTCCTGGTTTTAAGGGCCGTCTTCCCTTTTCGCCCTTGCGGGTTTTGGCCAAAATTGTAGGCCCCTCCAGATCCACTTAGGAAGACCTTTTGCCCCGCAGCCGCAAAGAGCTCCGTATCAACGGAAGGGGACCGGGGTTTTTCACCGTGATTTTGTTCAGCCCCGAGTCTATCAGGCCCAAAAAAACCCTCCTTTTTTTTAACGAAAAAGAACCCGCACCCGCGGGAGAAGGGCTTTTTGAATAAACCCTTCCCGGGTTTTCCTGGATGTATCCCAAAATGCTTTTGTCTCAGGAAAAATAAGGGGTAGACTCTGCCCCGAGGGGGAGTGCCAGGGAATAAGCAATCGGGGAGTGTAAAAGGACGATGCGGGGAAGACCTCGGCTTGTTTTTTCAGAGAAACATCAGCAAAACCAAATCTCGGGGGCAACCCGGAGCGGCTTCGAAGGGGGCGACGGGGGCAGGGAAAACCCGGCAGGTGCCACCAAACAACGCCCCCAAAGTTGGACCCCAACGGTTACTTCTCCGACGCCAGGGCCAGCTAGGGGGTGGGCCCCCCCCCATGAAACCGAGGAGGGACCAACCGACGAGGGGCGAGGCAACCTAAAGGAGATCCTCCTTTTTTGTAACCCCCCCCCGGGAGGGGCAGTGCTTTGGGGGCAAAATGGGTGGGTCGCTAAAGCAGCCCCGCTGACGAGAGATAAGAGCGGGTTTTTTCCAGGGCGGGCCACCCGGGAAAACAATACCCTTTTCCCCCAGAACGATGATAAAGTTCCCGGCTAACCAAAACCAGAACCCGGGAAAATTGGAACGAATTTCCCCGCTTCGAACCACCCACTGGCATCAGCACTTGGAGAGGAGGAGTTTGCACCTGGAATGCTCTCCCACAAAACCCAGGTCGGAGTTCCGATGCTTGGGACGCTTGGGACAACCCTCCGGGGAAAAGCCCGGGTGCCACAAAAAGGGACCTTTTTTCCCCCATGCGGGCCAACCTTTTTTTTAGAGAGCCCAAACAATCTGCATGGGCCCC
>JAODAL010047555.1:0-29804 GCA_025379985.1 Phyllomedusa bahiana
TACGGAAAACCAGTTCTCATAGAGAACTATGGATTACGTCTCCTCTCCCTGCTCGCACAATACGCTGAGTGGGGAGAGAAGTGACATGTCAGTTATTCATGGCGTATACGCGCCGTGAACAATGAATGTCTATGGGGCCGGCCGTCCCCGCTCCCAAGCACATGGCGTAATTGCGGGCGAAATACGTCCCACAATTATTGCTGTGTGAACATAGCCTTAGGCTACAAAAAAATGCACCTGTTTTTTTACTGGAGCTCTGGAGTATGTCTGAATGATGACTCCAGGGCCCAGCAACCAATAACCGACTAGACCGATGGTCTAGCGCTATAGAAACAAACTGTACGCTCTGAACTTGTGCGATTTAAATTTTCAGGAGAAAAATACCATATTTTTAATGCATTACAATTATGAAGTCACTTGTATTTTTTTCTATAACTATTAAACAACCATCTTTGTAGTGAAAATAACTCTTTAATTTAGGCCACTTTTTGGGGTAAAACAGCTCAAAAGTTTGCCAAAGTACTGCCGCAAGTCACTTAATTTTCCCCCAAGCTCTGTTAAAATGCACCAGATTCCTCCACATTGTACAACAGATTCTAGGCACAAACACTTAAAGGGGTTGTCTCACTACGAAGACCATAGTTTAAAATGAGGGAACCAAAAATCTAAACATGTACCTCCTTGGTTACAATTAGCATAGTGGGATGGCTTAAGAGAATGGGCTGCTTTATTTGCTAAAGTATACTGGCTGTCAGCTGAGCATTCTGTCCCGCCCAGGTCACAGACGGGAACGCATAGGGGGATGAGCTCTCATATGGGAGCGTATGTACAAGCAGCAAAGTGCGAGAGAAAGAGAGAGAACAGCAGTCCGAATGCAAGATGTGCAGTCTAACATCGGCAGATCTATGTAAATCTCGTGCAGTTCCACGTAAAACAGAAAGAGAGAACACAGCAGTCTTGTGTAACATGTACAGTCTTACATCAGCAGATCCATGTAAATCTCATGTGCAACCCCATGTAAATCTCAGGGAAAATTTTCCAGCAAAAACAGGAAAGAGAGCAAAACAGAAATTTCCCCCTTTGAAAAATTTTTGCAGTGTTACATCACAGACCCCACATAAACTAAACTTTGCAGTCCCACATTAAACGAAATAAAAAAACACAGCATTTCCCCTGAAAGATGTGCAGGTTACTTTTGGCCCAACCCCACGTAAATCAAAAACGTGCAGCCCCAAAGCAATCAAAAAGGAAAAAAAAGCAACCCCCATGAAAATTTTGGGGCATTTCTTTACCCCGGAAGACCCACGAAAATCAAATGTGCATCCCACAAAAACAGAATGAGAGCGCACACCCAGTCCCATGAAAGATGTCAGTCTTAAAATTGGCATACCTACTTAAATATCAGTGCAGCCCACGTAAAACGGGAAAGAATAACACAGCAGCCCCCTTGACGATGTTAAACTGCCATGCAAATTAAAATAAGAGAGAAACGGGTTACTGTGCAGCCCCATGAAAAAAAAAGGGACACAGATGTGCAGCCCCCATGTAAACAAAATTCCCAAAAATCTTGGGCACACTAAAAAAACTGGGCACTGCAAAAGGGACATGGAAAATTTTGAAAAAAGCATTTCTGCTATTTTAAAAATTAAAAAAAAGGGTTTTTGGGTTCTGGGTTTTCACATTTTTAAATCAAAATTTTTTTAACAACTGCACGGGTTTAAAAAACAAAACAAGGTGGGGGGGGAGTGAAAAAAACCCAAAAAGGGTTTTTTGGGGGAAGGGGTTCCCCTCTTTTTGTTTTTGCACCCACCCCCCCTTGATAGGTTTTAAACCATGTAGTTTGTTCAAAAGCCCGTGCCTTCCCCCCCTGAAAATTTTGGAAGTTTTAAACAAGTCCAGGAGACTTAAAAATGGGGTAACAATAGTGTAGGACCACCTGTTGATACCCCATTGAAGTTGGGAGGTGGTTTAAACATTTTTGATCAAAAATGTAAAACCGAGAACCTCAAAAAATTTTCATATACCAAGATGGCCAAAAATTGCTTTTTTAAAAAATTTCCTTTTCCCTTTTTTTGACAGGGGCTCCCATTTATAGTTTTCCACTTTTTTTGGGAAAAATTTTTGGGTTATCTTCCCACAGCTCGGGGAAACACTCATAAGTCCTTCAGGAGGAGACAAGGCAGATATCGGGTTCAAAGGGTGCCCTTGCTTCCGCTGTTTATTTCACCAGCAGAACAAAAACGTATGGCAATACAACACAGCAAACATAAAAAACATAAACAAAACCCCCTGCCGTCGAGCCCCTTACTAACCCAGTGTAGTTCCCTCACTAGCCCTTGGGAGATTTTTGTAGCAGACCCCGGGGTTTTCCAGCAGTGGTGAATGTCTCCACCCAAAAGGGTAAAATGGAGAGCACCCCACCCCAGTCAGCTTACCTGCGGGACCTTATAACCCCCGGGAAAACCCGAGGGGAGCCATGGGGATAAGCACCCACCCTTTTCTATGCTTACCCCCCAATTTAAAGGGGCCCGCCCCCGGGAAAAGGCTGGTAGCCGACTAAAAACCCAATTTAAAATTTTAATTTCGACAGCCCCCTGAACTGCCGACACCTTTTAACAATGGCCCTTTTAAAAACCCCCACCAAGGCCCCAAACCTTTGGTGGCATGAAATTTTTGCTCCCCTCCAGGCATACCCCAGAACCCTGGCGGGATATACACCCCAAACGCAGCCCTTTCCCCCACTGGGGCCCTTTACAAAACCCCCCCCCCCTCTGTCAGACCGTGGGGCGGAGCACTTTTTTGCCAAAAATTTTGTGTCCCCCGGACAAGCATCAGCGTTGGCCTGTTGTGCCCCCGGGGCGATGTTCAACAGAAAAATTTAAAAGTCCGTGGGAGCCGGGAACCCCCGGGGTCACCATGCTTTTCCTTTCCCTTTGTTTCGGGTCCCAAACCCACTTTAAAGGGGGAATGGTCTGTGATGACCAAAAAAGGTCCCACCAATAAAAGTATTAACGCAGGGGACCGATGGCCCATTTAAAGGCCAGGCTTTCTTTTTTCCACAATGGCGTAGTTTTTCTCCGCCGCTGACAGTTTCCTGTTTAGGAAAACAAACCGGGGTTCTTTTTTCCTTAAACCCATTGTGATAGGACACCCCAAAACCTACCTTCAAAGCGTCTGCCTGAACAATAAATTTTTTTCTAAAATTTTGGGGAAAATGACACGGGTCTCTTGCAAGTCCCTTTTCCTTTTTAAGCCTTTGGAAGGTTTTGTTCACCCCGGGGTTTCCCACTTAAAACCAAAGTGGATTTTGGGGCCCCCTTTTTGTTGGAGGTCCTAAGGGGGGCCCGCTATGGATGCAAATTTTGGGTACAAAACCCCCTATATACCCTCCCATACCTAAAAAAGGGCCCCGGACCTGCTTCTTGGAGAGGGGGTTTGGGGCCCAAATTTTCCTTAATTGCCTCCAGTTTGTCCTTTTTGGGGCCCTTGATAAATCCCCCCCCAATGTCGAAATTTTGGAAAGCGGGCCCCCTCTCCCCTTTTCCCACATTTGTTTGGGGTTTTGGCGGTCAAAATTTCTCCCCTTTAAAGGGGCATTCTAAGACAGCTTGGGCCCTCGGGGTCGGGTGGGACACCCAATCCGGGGCTAAAGATAAACCACGCATCCAAATATGCTCCCGCATATTTTCTAGGGGGCTTTGGGGATGACTTTCCCATAAACCCCTTTGGGAATTTTGGCCGGACCCCCATGAGGCCAAAAGGGAAAGGGGAACCACAAATTTGAAAGGGGCCATCTGGGGGGGAAAAAGGGCCCGTTTTCTCCCCTCCACCTTTGTGAGGGGGACCTCCCAAATTACCCCTTGGTCGGGTTCCCCAAAAAAGAAAAAAAAAAAAAAAACCTAATGTACTTCGCGGGTCCTAACCCCCAAACCAATTCATCGACCCGGGGAAATGGGGTAGGAAATAAAATTTTGAGGGGCTCGTTTGTTTTACGAAAAAGTTGCAGAAAAACCGAACCCTCCATGGGGGTTTTGGGGTTATGAGCACAAAGGGGCCGACCACTCATTTTGGGGTTTTTTTTCTATGACCCCAAGCTCCACATCTTCTTAACCTCCTCGGCAATTGCTTCCCCTCTGGGGTTTCCCAGGGCCCCCAAATTTTGGCCTCAACCCGTACCTTTGGGGCCGGGGTTTTCCTGGATGATGTCATGTTAAAATAAACCTTCGTGCGACCAAAAAGATCTGAAAAGACCTCCCGGGTTTTCCCTTTGTGGGAAATTCCTCTATTTTTCCTCCCGCTGTGATTTCGGGATAGGGAACTCGGAAAATAGGGACGGGGGAAACTCTCCGTTTGGGGCACCCCAAGCTCTCTTACCGCCGAAAAGCTTTCCCGGCCCTTTTCCAAAGGTTTAAATTAGGTTGATGTGATATATTTTAAAAAAAGGTTTCCTTCTCCCCAGGCGGGAACACCTTTATTTTGACCTCCCCTGACCCACTCTTTGATCTCATGGGGGCCCCCCATTTTGCCAGAAACCTCTTTCAAACCGTGGGACAAGTAATAGCACCCAAATCGCCGGGGGTGGAAAAACTCTAACCCTTGGGGCCCCGTTATAAAACCCTTGCCGGGGTTTTTTGGGCCCCGCTGTAGTTCTCACGCACAAAAGGGGCGGGACTGCTGCGTTTCTATCCTGCATCTGGGCAATATTTTAAAACACACTCCAAATAGGGGGAAATTTTCCCTGCTCCCGGGGGTTCTCCTTGGAAAGTCCAGGAGTCCCCGGGATGTCTACCATAAGGAGCCGGGGGAGAAACCCGGTGGCCCGCTTCCCGGTCCCTCCCGATAGAGAACAAAGATAGGGTATAGCGGCCCCCAGTCTCTCCCATCCTTATCCACCACCTTTTTAAAGCATTGACTTTAGGGTTTTAATTGAACCCCCCAAACCAAAACCATGGGGCTGGGTTTGATATACCGAGGTAGGAAAAGGGGAAAAATTTGAGGAGGGGGCCCAAGTTTTTGGTCCCTTAGACAGAAGGGGGTACCCGGTCTGCCTTTATCCCCTTTCGGGAAATACCCGGGGGGGTGAACTTTGTAACAACCCCTAAAAAACCCTTTGGGGAGGAGGTGTTCCTAAGGGGAAGGGCCCCTGGGGATATCGGGGGGCCGTAGTCAAAAAACCCATTAGATATGCTAAAGCCTCAAAGCTGACTTTTGGGAGCGGCCCTCCCCGGGCCATGCCGATCCCCCCCCCCCAAAAGGGGGACCTCTATTTTTGGCGGGGGGAAATTAGGGGGCCTCCGAAAATGGGGCCCCTAGAGGCATTTTTTTGGCCCACTCGGGGCAAGACGGGCAAAATCTTCAATTGCCCTATAAATTTCCCTGGCCAGTAAAATTTTTACGCTCAAACCCTCCCCGGGGGTTTTTTCCCCCCCCCCAAAGTGTCCCCCCAGCACATGGGAGGGATTTGCCCCAAAACACCGGGCAACATGTGACTTGGGGACCACCAATTGCCCCACCACCTCGGGGCGGTTTTTTTAAACCCTTTAAAAACCATACCCGAAAATTGACCCAAAATGGGGGGAAACACATATCCTCGCCGGGCCCCGGGGGTTTTTCCCATCTATCATCTTAAACGCTTCCCCAAAGCTTTTCTAGGATGGTCCCTCCGTTCTCCGTACCAAATTTTCCCTCTGGATATTTGGGCAAGGGCAACTCAGCTCAGAGGGGTTTTCCTCCGGGTCCCCCCCCAGGACGGACAATGGAAACCCATCGGGCTCCCGGGCTCCTGGGGGACCCTCCCCCCTGTACATCATGTAAACCTTTCCCCTCTTTTATTCTCCCACAAATCCCAAACAAGGGAAAAATCACAGCCCCATGAAAAGCACTGTAAGGGGGAAAGGCTTTGCAACGACAGCCACCCCCACTGTCCGGGGGCACCCCCAGGGATCTCTATGGTTGGAAATTCCCGGCATTTTTGGGTTGTCTCATTTTCCCCCAATGGGAAAACAAAACCAAAAACCCAAACTGGGGGGATCCAGTTGGCCCGACTCCCCCAGCTTGGGGCCCGTACCAGGGGCACCAAACCCCGGAGTCCATAGTGCTTTGAATGGGGAAAGCCCTTTGAATTTTTTACCCCTAACTCCCGCCGGTCCCCCACCATTTTCAGCATTAAATTTTAGGACCCCCCCTGGCAAACCCAAAGATAACTCCGTGTAACGCCACAGTCCATGGGGCCCCCTGCTTTGGGCATCCTGCGGGGGACAAAGTCCCAGTCCATCGCATCCCCCAAAAGACAATTTGGGGGCCCCGAGCTCAGGGTTAAAAAGGGCTGATTTTTGGGGGGGCAACCTTCCCCCCTTTTTTCCCCCCCCAAACCCTTGGGGCCCCCTTTTCCCCTCGGGAAACCCTACCCCCCTTTTGGGGCAGAGACAGCCCTTTCCCCGACTGGGGAAGGGATTCAGACCCAGGGGAAAAATCTTCAGTGGCGCTGTAACGGTTTCCAAACCAACGGAAAACAGCTCGTCCAAAAACCTTTTTTGGGGGCCAAAAACCCCCCACACGCGCTGGTTTCCCCACCGGTAAAGGGACTACAAAGCGATCACAAACAACCTCTCGATCACCCCGGGCAAGGGGGGGGAAAGGGCTCTCCGGGTTTCAGCCAATTTCGGTGAGATGGTAGAGGGAAACATTTGGGATCGCGGTGGCTTTTTTCTGGATCGTATTCCCCGGTGTGACCCTTTGGGCCCGAAACCCCCCAAGTAACCCCCAGCCGGGCTTTGATCTCCCCTTTCACCTGTGTAATTTCCCTTGGGTTTTCCCACCCTCAGGGCGAAAGTAGGCCTTTTTTGTTCCCCGTTAGAAAGGGTGCTAGGGCGTCAAACCTATTGGGGCCACTGGGATTTGCTCTCTCTCCCGGGGATCCTCTCGAAGGTTTTCCCAGGGAAAGCTTTTAATATCAACGTCCCGGGGGCCCCTCTTTCCCCCAGGACGTGAATCCCGCTTGACGGGGGGTGGACTGCCCACCTGCTGGCCCCCTTTGGGCCCTTTCATCCCGGGCCTAAGCGTTGCTGAAGAAACCAGGTTCACACGTTGCTGCTCTTTTTTACGGGTTTCCTGGGCGTCTCCAAACAACAGCGATTGGTTTCCCGCCTGGGGCCCAAAGGTCCCCCTGGGGCCCTTTTTTTTTGACTTTTCCCCAACAGCTGGAGGTTTGTATTTGCCTGAATCAACTGTTTTCCCCAGCTCGCCCTTTTTGGAAAGTCCCCTGCTTGCTGCACAGTTGCAGCTTTAAAACCCAAAACATGTTCTGGGACCCCCGTTTTCCCGCCTGTCCTTTAAGAGAAGCTCTCTTTAGAATGCCCTTTGCATACCTCCACCATATGTGGACTTGGGACAGTTTTTGGGATAAATCATAAGTCCTTCAGGCATGAACAGAGGGGAGATATCTGGTTTTAAACGGTTTTCTTGCTTCCCTGGGGTTTTTTTCACCAGCAGAACAAAAACGTAGGCAATACATGCACACAAACATATAAACTTTAAAAAAAAATCCTGCTCGTCTGAGCGCTTCTAAAACACAGGGTTAGTTCCCCCCACAGCACCGGGAGATGGGGTTTGGCCAAAAAAAAAACACTGGCTTCCAGCATTTTGAATGTCCTCCAGCCCAGAAGGTTAAAACTGGAGATGCAGCCCAAACCCCTCAGCTTACCTTTCTGACCTTAAAATACCACCGGGGAAAAACCCCGGGGTGGATCCCCTGGGGAGTTAAACACCCACCCTTCTCAAAGTTACCCCCCAAGAAAAGGCCCCACCCGGAATGGCTGGTAGCCGACTAACAGACCCAAATTTTAAAAAATTTTGTCACAGTCTGTACTGCCGACACCTATTTTAAAAATGGCCTTTCACTCCAAACCCAAAGGGTTTTTACCTTGGTGGCCCTGTACTGCTCTCTCCAGGCATTTCGCCCAGAAACCCGGCCTGGGAAAATACACTCCAACGCAGACCTTCCCAACTGCGGCCTTACAGTATGTATACTACAGCCGCACCAGTGTTGCACCTATGTTCATTTTTTTCACAAAATGTTTTTTTTTTGGATGTGCATAACCATATATTTTTTTCTACTATGTCCCCTTTTAAAAAAAAAACAGATAAAGCTATAGTTTTTTTTCTCAGAACTGTAGAAAATCAAGGGGGTAAAAATTCTGCAGGATATATCACTATGTGTGAGAGAGAGATACATAGAAAAAAATCACCCAACTTTTTCCCGAGTACTGAAAATTTTAATACACAAACTAGTTAAAAAAAGTTTTGGGAGAAGCGAGAAATTTAGATATACACTATTGAGTTACACTCATATGTTATAGGTCGGTAAGGAGTTAAAAGAGGTACGGACTCGCGGGACAAGGATGTAATTTTATTGCTGTATAAAGCATTGTTGCGGCCTCACTTGGAATATGCTGTTCAGTTCTGGGCTCCAGTTTATAGGAAAGATGTAAAGGAGCTAGAGAGATTGCAAAGACGAGCAGCCAAATTTATAAGGGCAATGCAGCATCTTAGTTATGAGGAAGTTAGAAAAATTGAATTTGTTTAGTCTTGGGAAAAGACGGCTCTGGGGAGACATGATTAATTTATATAAGTATATAAATGGTCCCTACAAAAAGTATGGGGAAAAATTATTTCATGTAAAGCCCCCTCAAAAGACAAGTGGACATTCCCTTCGGCTGGAGAAAAAAGGATTTAATCTCCAGAGAAGAAAGGCATTCTTCACTGTGTAAGAGCTGTGAATCTGTGGAATAGCCGCCTGAGGAGCCGGTCACAGCAAGAACAGTTAGGTCCGGGCTTAACCCCCGTTTAAAAAATTCTCCGTATCTTATTGGCGCCGTCTGCCGCGCAACCGAGTATTGCGCTTCGTGGGCCCCAATCCCGGCACTTAAAGGATAATCCACTCCCTCTCATGAGCATAGAATCCCGGCCCTCCCCGCT
This sequence comes from Phyllomedusa bahiana, assembly GCA_025379985.1. Taxonomy (NCBI): domain Eukaryota; kingdom Metazoa; phylum Chordata; class Amphibia; order Anura; family Hylidae; genus Phyllomedusa; species Phyllomedusa bahiana. The sequence continues at coordinate 8,977 of JAODAL010047555.1, forward strand.
CGGCGCGATCCCGGCGTGGGGCAAAGTGCCCCATGCAAAAACAGGTGAAGATACCACTGCAGAGCAGAGAGCAGACTTGCTGCTCCGAAGTGGACTCTGGATGGCCGCAGACTTGCAACTGTCTGGAGTATCCGGCACAGGTGGTGTGAGTGTCATCACACTGCATGATTACATCACGCCCTCTGTGTCGGCAAGAAGATGGAGCACCTGGGAGTCGGAGCAGAGAGTGAGAGAGGTAACCCTGCCTATACCTGCCTATGGGGGACATATAGCTGCTTATACCTGCCTATGGGGGACATATAGCCTCCTATACCTGCCTATGGGGGACATATACCTGCCTATATTTGCCTATGGGAGACAATTACCTGCCGATGGGGGACAATTACCTGCCTATGGGGGACAATTACCTGCCTATGGAGGACATATACCTGCCTATACCTGCCTATGGGGGACATATACCTGCCTATAAGGGACATATACCTGCCTATACTTGCCTATGGGGTCATTAAACTGCCTATGGGGGGCATTAAACTGCCTATACCTGCCTATGTAATTTTATTAATCCGTAGTTCAAGACAAGCTGAGTCTGGTACACGTGGACACCATGAACCCAAATAGAGTTTTTTAGCGCAAAAACCATCGGTAGTATATACCATAAAAGGATTATTAAAATAACAAAGATTTATTGTAAAAAAAATGCGTTTCGTCTCATATAAACTTCATAGGGCTTCCGAAATGCGTTTTTTACAATAAATCTTTTTTATTTTAATAATCCCTTTATGGTTTGTACTACCGGTGGTTTTTGCGCGCATTAGTAGTGTAGAATATGCCTGAACGTAGGAACCTGTTCTACTGTGGGTCATAGATTTAGCGCTTCCTAGCTCCAAAATGACAACTCAGGCTCAGGTAAACCACTTTTAACTTGGTCTGCCTCTTCCAGCAGTAATGCACCTAGTTTTGCTGTCCTACAGTCATAAGTGTGTAGAATCATACGGTTGGGGTGCGACACACCCTCACATCTCAGGCACATTGCAAAGTGCTGCATAATGCGCCTAATTTTGGAGAGTGCCTGCTCAAACATCTAGAGAACAGGGCAGCGACAGTTTTTGGGCTGAAAGGACACCAGAATACTGGTGCAGCCCCGTGCATTCATGTCACCCGAAATGAGTATACCACAAGGAAATAGAGCAAATGTAGTCTACCTTTGTCCTGTAAAAATGTCTATGGGCTAGCTGTGGCTATGTTGCAATATCTGTCAGGGTACCTTTTATCCCACGATACTACCATGCATACTTGCTTAATGTATAGAAAAAACAGGTGTGAACCCACCCTTGAAGGGATTGTCCACTTTTTTTTTAAAATAAATCTGAGCTGCTGCAATAAAATAAATATACACTTACCTGGCTACCCCACCCCAGTATAGCACCCCCCCCTGGGGGTCTCCCACATTTTTCTTTGTACATCGGTTGCCAGTGGTTGGCTTCTGATCACTGCAGCTACTGATATGCTGTATTGGCCACATATTGTTGCCTGATATCACTATTATGAAGTAAAGGACTCCAAGTGATTACAGCATCCGAGCAGCATTACTTATATTTTGTATAGATACATCATGAAGAATAAAATATTTGTGCATAAACTCAGTTACCATAACATGATGTTTAATTAATATTATTTTCTTATCCTCTATTAAAGGTCACATAGTTGAGATCATTTGATTTATTTTTGTCAAAGTCATATCCACATCACTGTGTGGCTTAAATGGCGTACTCGGTGATAGATTTGTCCTTGGTCTCCTTTTTCACAGATGACTCATCTGGTATCTATGGCAGCAGTGTCACAAGAAGAAATGACAGAAGATGTAATATTTTTCCAAGTGAATATAGTTAGGTATTAAAGAGAACCTTCACTAGTTTTTTTCCCCCCCCGGCTGAGGACGAACAAAGGTTAGGACAAACAGCTATATCAAACCCGCTGTTTCCAGCACTGTTTACTTATCAAAAATGCTGGGTTCCTTTTTATTTAATGCTCAATCTGCGTTTTTTCAGCCAGAAAGCATTCAAAGAGTCAGTTTTTTCCAAAACCCCCCCCACCGAGGCTGCCCCCCCCACTTCAACTGACAAAAACCCATTACTTTTAAAAAGGTAGAAACAGTGAATAACTTCGTGGGGGGGGCAACCCTTTTGGGGGGTGGGGAAAAAACCCGCTCTGAATAAAATTTGAGGGTAAAGCCTAAAACTGCTGCATCTTACAGAATAAGGACACACCGGGAAAACAGGTCACCTACCTGTGTTTCCCTCAGCAAGAGGGCATAACCAATGGCCAGGCCCCAAAAAATTTTGCTCAAAAGCCCATAATTTAAAACCTATACTAGAATCACTGTAACACAAATAGACAGCACAATTTTAAGAAGAACCAGCAAAACAGTATTTACAGTGTATCTTCAGTTATTGATAAAATGTACAAAACATGTAGGTATGTAAGAATTTCATTCTAGTGGTTTTCCAAAACTTTTCAAAACTTTCTTACAACCTCCCACTGTGTTAAAATAGACAAGTAACCCCCATATTACATCCTCAAAAAAAATTTGTTCCACGTTGCTAAAATCCAGTGTTCCCCCGTCCCTCATTTAGATTCATTTCAGGATCACATGATGCTGTGGCCAATAAACGAATTTTTCTGGCCCCACATGCGTCATTCGGGGCCCATGATTGGTTCAGCATCATGGATCCCTAAAGGGTGACAAATTAGTGAGGGACCTCGGGGGCACACTGGATCTCTGGCAGCGCTGGAACAGTGGGTTTAACTTTTCTTTTTTTAAACAGAGAGAGGAGGGGTTTTAAATTTTTTAAAAACCCTTTTTAACATTTCTCAGAGAATGGACCCCCGACCTACTGTACTGTACTGTAGTCCACACTGCATATTAAGTAGAAATTGCAGAAAAAAGATGTTTGACAATGCAAATCCAGCCTCTAGTTTGAGCCAAAAATGAAACATATGTCAATCTGTCATTGTTTAGTACAGCCAAGTCATACCAAGAAAATGACTTCTGAAAAGTTTTGGCTAAAATATAGAATTATTTACCTGATTTCTAATAGTATAAATCATAGTTACATAGTTAATATGGATGAAAAATGACTTATGTCCACCAAGTTCAACCAATGGTGAAAAGAAGATGTGGCTGAAAGGAGGAGTATTAGTATTTTATACCTGTTGATTTTGACTTTGGAACCCATGAGGCATGAACCAATCTCCACAAAAAGGAATATTTTATTTCTTATCTCAAATCTGGATCAACTGATCTAAAAATCAACAAGAATTTTCTACGTTTACATTACTATTAACAATACTTTGTTGCAAGCAATTATCTCTTTGTTGAAGCCCAGGGCAGCTCCTAGGGCATTATTCCACAGATTCACAGCTCTTATGGTAAAGAAGACTTGTTGCCTCTTGGGATTAAAGAGGTTTTCTCACCACGCTGTTCCGTTGAGTTACAGGCAGTTTCAGAATTGCACTGCTAGGTCAGGCTGTAGGGGGTTCTAAAGCAGTGAGTACCATATTTAGCTTCTCTATAACTAGCTTAGCCATTCAACTGACATAAGTGCAAGAGTCTTCAGTAAAAAAAAATTACAGAGCTGTGACGAGTGAAAACAAGTGCTTTTCCCTAATTAATTAATCAATCTAATCTTGTTAGAGATAAGGACTCTCCTGTCTGACCATAGTGACATTATTCCCTGCTATCTATCTAACAGGAAAGGGGCAAGACATAACCAAGAAACTTGTTGTGCTCAGAGCAATAAAAAACTCTCTTATCTCCCGACCAGTGGAATATCAAAAGATGAAAGTTAAACTTTTTTGAGAAAACCCCTTTAAACCTTTTTTTTTTCAGACGGGGGGATTGCCTCCTTATAATTTCAAAGGTTTTTACAGGAAACAGCTTTTCACAAATACTTTTTGTTAGGACCATTTACGATTGAAATTTAATCCTACCTTCCCATAGATGTCTCTTCTAAAGACTAAATAAGTTTAAATTCTTTCTTATACTTCATGCTCCACTTAAGTTTAGTTGCTCGTATCTTTTCTAACTTTCTCTGTATTTTTAATTGATGCAGCTGATACCTGAAGCTTTCATAGATGGAAAATTTGGGCCAGACTATGATTGGTGCAACCTGTGCACCTGCCCGGTAGGTAAAAGGGGTCCTGTACCTTAAAACAGCTTTCTCCTGCCATAAAACTAATACATTAAATGTTTAACAACTACTGATGGGTTGAAAGAGACACATAAAGGGATATCTATGAGATGTGACATAACAAGGGGCACACATGCGCTTCTAAATGGGGGCCCTTTCAAACTTCTTTTTCCCACCCTTAATGCATTTGTATTTCCAGTCTTCTCATTCCCTTTCTTCAGAGGGCTTCAGGAATGTCTTTGAAACCCTTGTTAACCTATGACACTACAGTAATCTTTTAATCCAGAAAATTGTAGAAATAAAATAAAATATAAAATCAGTGGGTACACAGTGTAATGGGAAATACGCATTAAAGGGTCGGTCCATCTAATGTGTATGGCACCCTTACACTGAAACGGTAACACGGTCTACTATGGTCATTTCTATCTTCTAGTCTATAAATGGATGGGAATTATTTTGCACGCTACATTATTGACCAAGGGAAGACAAACACTAGTTTCAAGTGAAGGATGCATTAGTTTAAATCTTGTTAGTATAAAGAATCCCTCTGACTCATATCTGTCAATTACTTTCCCCTTTCTGGACCAATTCTTTTAAATGGTTGTTCAACTTGAAGAAATAATTGCACATACTGTATCTTTCTATTCAGATAACATACTGGTATGTCACACTAAATACTTGTACTTGAAATGATTTATCTTGCAGAGTACGGAAATTGTTTTATAGTGATTGGTTTAACAGGGCATTTCTACAATCCATAGTTTGGAGCAGCTGTCTAATACTATCTTACATCTAGTCAAGGCACAAAAGGCTCATAGGAATAGAATAAAAGCCTTTGTGGCGACAGAAGCCACCTTTATATTTGTTATGTTGGTTTGGGATGTTAATTATATAATCATGTCATTGTACAAGATGTATATAAAAATAAGCTTGGAAAGTATAGTACTTTACCCAAAATCCGCTCATGTGATGGACACATATGCATTTTTCAGACCTGTGTCTTGAAACAAGCTAAGTACTTGCATATTTAAAGGACAAGTTTTTATACAATTTATTTAAAAATAAAGGTTTTTTAAAGGGAACTGTCCCTTTTTTTTTTTTTTTTTTTCCTTATTAAAAAACCCCCCGACCCATCTTCTTTTCCTCTCAATCGTTTTTAATTTCCGATTGTAGATTTCCTATCGGCTGCTATAAGATTGGGGGGAAAGACATTCTTCTTGCACTGCTTTAACACAGCAGAGTTATACTTTTACAGCAGCTCATGCCCATGGGACTTAAGACAGTTTCTGTCCCAAAAACTTGTATAGGAGAGTTTTCCGGGAAAGGGGAGGGGAGGGGGGGAGCTGTGACATCCCTCTTGGCTTGGTTCTGTGTTATCTGTACACAAGGGTCTCCTTTCAGTTTGCCCCCGTTTTTACGATAATGAGCAGACACTGCTGAAAAGTTCTCTAAACGAACGGGAAGTTCGACGATTATTTGGCTTGTGGCCCAAAGTGACAACGCAGGATTTAAGAATTATTTAAAAAAAAAACGAAAGTGATCGGAAAAAATTAAAAAAAAAAAACCAAAAAATTTTCCCAAAAAATGTGTTTAACAAAAAATTGAGTTAAACAATAAGTCATTTTTTTTGATTACACGTTCCCTTTAAATTTAATAGTTTGGTACTTGGGACTTTTCACTGGGGCTTTTGGACTTGTTTTTTTGTTTTATCCACATTTTCTTCAATGAATAACTAAACAAATTATTTGTGAAATGGGGAAGAAAAAAAAATCAGTTCAAAATATCCATACAGCTGATTGTAATACTTGGTGTGGATGGGATATTTCACCAAGGCTATGCAACATGCACAGGCTTTTAAATACTCCCCTCCCCCCTAATTTATCAGACCCAAATTTGAGCATCTGGGGGACCCCCTTTTTTGTCATGTTTTCTATGTTTTCATGGGGATCCTCTACTTTCCCCCTCCAGAGCGGGGATTACTGCATCACATGGCTCCAGATCTTGTGACGTCTAATGCAAATATTTTCAAATTACCGATTCCATTACCCCCTTTTTTTATTAACCCAGAAACTGAACGCTGGGATTGGGGTATCTCTGACCCGGTATTGCGGGCTGGTGTCCAGCTGGACACATGCCACACCCATCATACGTGGAAGGTCTTTGTATACATCGGGCCACATTATCAACAGATTTTCCAAGGGGAATAAATGACACCAAGCAGAGATTTTGAAAAACCAAAAGGAAATTTACTAAAAAAATAAATTTGGGAAAATAGATAAATTTTTCCATTAGAATTTGAAACTTGCCCGTGTCACCATTGGCTTGCTTGCTTTTAGCAGAAAATTGAACAACTGGAATTTATGTAGGGGTAATGCACGGGTTTATTAAAAAGCCTGGTAGGGGTAGTAATCAAAGTTTTATTGTGCATTGTCATTACATTAATACATTCATGTGTTCCTGGTTCCAAAGGGTGTTGTATCAACCACTTTTATCATGATCATATCACATGGGAATGTCCTTTTACAAGGTACTTTGGGGTCCCACTTTAGACCAACCCAAAAAATTCCTGATTAACTAGGTATACCCAATCACTATATCACACCACAGTCACGGTCTAAATTAAAAAAAAACTGAGGTTTACTGTCAGGGCTTCCCTTAATCTACCTTGGCTCGCCCTACCTAAAGTCAGAGCAACCAAACCAAAAAGGGTGACCAACACCAGGAAACAATAACCTCGAACAAACCCGGTCTGAAAAGCATGAAGCAGATAAACAGTAAACAACAATCAACAGGCCACAGACAAAACAAAAACAATTAGGTAATCATGGTCAGAAAGCTGAGGTCAAGCCAGGAGAAAAATGCAGTAAAAAACACAGAGCACAGAATACTGTAGATACAGCCATAGTCCAGAACCAGAGAACACAACAATATAGCAAAAATGCGCACAGAACAGAAAGGCAGGAACACAGAGCAATAACAGGCTAATGAACTAAAAAAAGAGTTGGGTATTAAAATACCTCGCCCTCAGTCAAGGACTGTATTAAGGACGTAACCATAAGTGGTCCTTCCAACCCCAGACTGAGGCTCAACAGACCAGTATCTCTTAAAGTGCAAACACACATTGATATACATTTACTTTCTGATCGCTCTGCTGAGGATCAGTACGAAAAGCCTCTGTGATGGTAGTACACTTAAAATTAAATGTCTTTAAATTCGACATCAAACTATCCAAACCATTTCTTAAATATTGAAGTTCCACATTCCTGTATCTGTAGGACAACTACCCCACCTCCCCCCTGTAGGGGAATTTATAGCAATGGTCCTGTATCCGTATAGTTTCCTGTGTTGCTACAGCCCAGTGGCAATATCTAAAAGCCCTAGATTTTACAAACTCGTACTAACAATCTCCAACCATAAATTTAAACAGATGTCACCTTTAACCACCCCACCTCCCCCATCAATTAAAACTTTCATTGACCGGCCCCCCCGCAGAAGCGCAGTATCTCGAATTGCCATCCGTGGCAATAGTACCCAACAACGCCTCATAAGGGAACCCCAGTATCCGCCCACCTCCTAAAATAAACTTCAGCCAGTAAAGAGAGTTAGCGTCAAGTATGAGAGAGGCGGGTGAACCTGGACAGGTAAAAGTACATGTGGACACTCTCAAACCGGTGTTCATAGCCTGGGTTCAATTTCAGATTGAGCGTGTCCCATTTTCTGTTCATATCCATGCCCCCTTGATCTTGAAGGGCTGAAACAACCTTGTAATTGTGAAATCTTCTACGTTTTTAGCCCTTTTATTTTCATAACTGTTTGATGTGTAAAGTCATTATTTCATTGATATTAGAATTTGTTATATTGATAAGGCATTGTACATCGTCATCAATAAAGGTATCCATAAATGTTTTGTTCTTGTTGTTTGTATGGATCCATTTCCTTGAAGGAGTGTTATTTTTCTTTGTAGCTGCTGGAGAGAATGAGTAGAGCCTGTAAGCATTTTTATACGTGTTATTAAAATAATCTGAATAGGAATCAGACTCCTGCGCTGATTCCTTTTTGATTAATGAAGAAGTGAGGTTGGCAGCGTGTATTTTTTGGGTGCTTGGAACTGTTCCTTGTGGACATTTATGCTTGATTCGCTACCTGAGAGAGAGAGTGAGCGCACGTGGAAATAACTCTCTACCCCATTGCAGTGCCCCCATTCACGGTGCTGGTGAGCGTGTACTTGACAAATTGGTGGCAGAGCGTGGGATATTTTTTCTTTTTATTGCAGCATTAGTGCTTGTGTCACGAGTGATCCCGTAGCCCCTCGCCCGGACTGCGGGCGCACTCGTGCTGCCGCCCGTCGGGTCCCGGCAGCAACTGCCGGTCCCACGGGTCGGGTCCCGGCTTCCCCCTTACCCTGAATGCGCTCCCCGTTCCTCCCGCACCGATCCTCCTGCCGGCCGTATAAAACGCATGACCGCTCCATATAGGCGTGCGCAGCGACGGCTCTTGAAAGGATTTAAAGGGCCCATACGCCCATTATTGTGTAAGGCTGGCATGGTGACACCTATTTTAACCTCCGTTCCTTCCACACCTATTTGCCGGATCTTTATTGCCGTACTGCCTTTTTTTTTGTTGTTTTTTTTTTTTTTTTTATTTTGAGAGTTTTTTTTTTTTTTTTTTTTTTTTAATTTTTTTTTTTTTTTTTTTTATTTTTTTTTTTTTTATATTTATTTTTTTTTTTTTTATCAACAAAAAAAGAAAGAAAGAAAGTAATCTATGAAAATATTTTATTTTTGGGGGGGGGGGGGGGGGGGGGGGTGTTGTTTTTTTTTTTTTAATTTTTTTTTTTTTAAAACTTAAAAAAATTTTTTTAAAAATTTTTTTTTAGGAGAAAGCCGTCTTCTGCCTCATAGCCTGTCCTTCCCGTGCGTACCAAACCTTTACGCTCCTTTTCTCGACCACGAACATGTCGCCTGTCCTGAGCTCCTGCCTGTACCCCGAAGACGCCACTTCCACTATTATAGTACCACTGCACAGCCTGGCTGCCACCGCAAGCAAGTCACCGCCAGTGGGGCGACCTGTAAGTTCTCCCGGCCGCAGCAAGTCCATCCCGCATTGCGCGGGACTCTGGTTAAAACCGGGTTCTAATTATATTCCTCCCCTTTACGGCTTACATAACAAACGCTTGCGGTGGTTCCCAGTGGACCACTACCACATCCGATACATAAGATCCGGCGATGGATCCCGCCAAGGTAGCCTTTAGCCCGTGAACCGGAGTCTCATGTGATAGAGGCTCAGCAACACAACAACTTGCGCAACAAGCCCAGCAGCTTAACCAGTATTGTCAGCCATGGCTGCAGCAGCTACTGGCTAAACCAACACCGCCGACTCCTCTCCTGTGGCGACGCTCCGCCATACCCGGTACTTCTATATTGGCGTTTACCACTACCGCCGACAATTTGAAGGGGACTCCAAACTGTGTCAGGGGATTTATTACCCAGTGCTCTATGCACATTGAGTTAATGGCTGGTCAATTCCCCACAGACCGATCTAAGTGGCCTTCGTGGATCATTCTACTGGTCCGGGAAGCCTAGCTAGGCCACCCCTCTCTCTCTGGACCTGGGCGTTCCGGTGACAACGGACCAACCAGGCGTTTCCATCTCAGAGTTCCGCATGTCCTTTGAAGAGCCAGCCGCAACGGGCATCCCTTCAGAGAACCGCTTCTATCTAATAACTGATCTCGCTAGGGTGACTCCTTGCGATCCGGTCGTACTACCAGTTTCGTTTTCCGACCTTGGGCGTCAGAACAGACCTGAACGGGACGCCGCCACCTATGTGCCACTTTCCGAAAAAGTGCTTGTCCGTCAGAGTTAAAGGACCCCCTACGGCTTAGAGAAGATTCCGTCCGTCCTAAGCGGACAGATCCACCTAAGCCACATCGGGAATCGATTGTTCGCTCGCGAGCGGCAAGAGGAACTACGCCAGGAACGTATATTGCCGACCCACGCCGTTTGCCTACGCCTGGCTCCGGTCCTTCCAAAGACCACATCTGACCATTTCTTATCCTCTCCCAACCAGGAAAACCCAGCAGGTGGACCCGGGCACTTCATCCCGACACGAGGAGCTGTCCCGCCGTCGGCAGAAAATAGTGCCTTTACTGTGCCAGCCCGGATCACTTTTCGCAATGGTTGCCCCGCTTCGCTCCCAGCGGTACAGGGAAACGCCCCCCCGCTACCTAGGTTATGTCGGAGAGCGTCCCTAGGTGTGAACACTTCCCTCACACGCCTTACTATGGAGGTTGAGTCTCGTCAGGATCCGGACTTCGTTTTTCGTGTGCCCTCCCGCCTTTCTAGACTCTGGTCCGCCGGAACTTAAATTATCTTGCCACCCGGTGTCCCAGTATCCGCTTCCGGTTGACTCCTCTGGATAAGCCCTTGGTGATATCTCGCGTGAGTGGGTGCACCTTTAGGGAGGCCAATCGTACTACCAAGCCATTGTCCCCCGCTTGGGGCCTTACACAAGAGGAGATCACCACTTTTACTTCCTCCCTCGGTCGTCTCATCCTCCTCTTGGCCTTTCCGTGGCTACACTTCCAGCCCGGGGGGGGCGACCCATGACAAACGACTGGAAAACGCGTGAGTTACCTGCGCTGTTTCCACTGCGCAATCGCTGTCTCTCAGTTCCACGGCAATTCCGGGCCATACCACCTCACCATACTTACAGGTTTCCTGCAAGGCCTTCCCGCTGAATATCGGGACCTACGCGGACGTCTTTTCGGAAGAAACAGGCCGAATCCCTTTCCTCCTCATGCCCCTATACTGTCCCATTGACCTCCTTCATCCCCTGGACCATCCTCCTCGGTGTGGAGTTTAACCCCGTTGACTAGACCAGAGACTCAGGCCATGTCGGACTATATCCTGAGAACCTTCAAAAGTGGTATTTAAATACGCAAGTCCTCAACACCCGCCTAGCTGTTTTTTTTCTTTGTACAGAAGAAGGAATGGTTCACTCCGTGCCTTGCATCGACTACCGGGCCTGACCAGATTACCGTAAAAACCGTATCCGTTGCCACTAATTACAGACTCTTTGACCGGCTACAAGGAGCCAAGGTTGTTCCTCCAAATTGACCTGCGCGTGGCATACAACCGCATCAGGATCCGTGAAAGGGATAATAAGTGGAAACGGTATTTAATACCGCGCGACGGTCAACTTTGAGTATCTAGTTAATGCCATTCGGGTCTGTGCATGCTCCCATGTCCTTATCAGGATTTCGGTAAATGACATCTTCAGACCTTCTCTATTCTCTTACCCCTCATTGTGTCATCGTTTACCTTGGACACATCATGGTTCTCCCCTGAACATCCGACCCATCTATCACAGGTGCCCAATCCTGCAACGCCTTTCGCAGCAACCGCCTACGCCAAATTAGAGAAATGCGTGATCCATCAATCAGTCTGCCTTTCCTCGTTTACATCGTCTCCGACCGAGGACCTGCAAATGAGACCCCCACTAAGCTGTCTGCCATATCCTGCAATGGCCCCGACCTGTTTGACTCCGAGCCATACAACGTTTTTGGCTTTGCCATTACTATCGGCAGTTTATATCCCACTTCTCATACACTGGTGGCTCCTATTGTTGGCTCTCCCCAGGAAGAAGGCTAAACCCCAATGTTGGCCACCAGCGGCCCGAAAGAGCTTCTCGGATTTGAAGTCAGCCTATGCTTTCCGCAACCTATTATTGATCAACGCCCTGACCCTGAGAAGTCTTTCCTCCCTGGAGTTGGATGACACTCTACGGTCGTGTGCGGAGCTGTCCTTATCAAAAGGGTCCCCAAGGGAAAACCATCACCGCGGGTTCTTCTCCAAGACCTTCCACGTCGTCTGAGAGGAACGTATGCTATTGGGGACCGCGAATTACTCGCTATCAGATGGCCCTGGAGGAAGCGGCAATTCACTGAGGGAAACTCGTCCTCCTTTTTTAGGTATATACCGGACACAAAACATTCAGTAATCTCCGTTGGCCCAGCGCCTCAAACCTCGACAAGCATGGTGTGGGGGGGCTCTTTGTTTTTTCAAGATTTAACTTCCGATCCATTTTCGCCCAGACCGAAAAGAACATCAGGGCGGATTCCTCTCTCGCGCATCTGACATCACTGGAGATGAGTCCGGCAGCCCCAATCATTAAAACCTCTCCGACTGCGCCTGATCCAAGCTGCACCTGTCCTCCATCGCATATACCCCCCTGGCAAGACCTACGTTCGTTAATACAGGGTGGCCCCGTGCCGCTGCCGCAGGAAATACTGAATTGGGGGACATTGCACATGATGCAGAACATCCCAGGGGCCCGAAGATCGTTTCCAATTGATCTCTCGGTTCTACTGGTCGGCTAGAGGCTTGCTAAAGATATTAAGGGACTTCGTGATGCCTGTGCAACTTGTTCCCCGTACAAAAAAATAAAAAAAAAATGAAAAAACAAATAAGGTTACCCCGTCAAAGTCCCTTCCGGGCTGACTGTGACCCCTGCCTAACCCCATTACACCATGGTCCCATGTGCGTTGGATTTCTATTCATCAACCTGACCCTTCCATCCTCTTCTGAGAAACACCGAAATCTGGGTCATTACGATAGTTTATCTAATATGTCGCGTACTCCGCATCCGTCCCACTGCCCCGTGAGAACCTTCCGCACACTCTTGCCTCCCTTATCTTTATTCACGTGATTCCGCTGCACGGCCTCCCCAGCCCATCGTTTCTGATCGTGGTGTGCAGTTCGTTCCAATTTACTGGCGCGCACTCTGCTCCCGATTGATTGAACGTTAGACTTCCTCTTCGTCTTACCAATCCGCAATCAAACCTCAGGTAGAGTAGGGACAATCCATTCGGGCGCACTTACGTCATTATTGTTCTGCCCGCCAAGGAGGAATGGCAACCACCTACTCCTGGCCGAAATTTCATACAACACGTTTGACACAAGGACTTCAGGCGCGTCTCCCCTTCTTTAATTGTATATGCCCGCATACCCCGCCCCTCCTCTCCCTCTGCCCTCCTCCTCCAGGTTCCCTCCTGTAGATGCCTTTGTCCACGACTATCTGGGCATTTGGGAACCGACCGTTCAGTCCCCTCAGCGTGCTGCTGCCTCGTATGAATCTCAGATCATGCGGACAGAATCAAAGAGGAACCGCTCCAACCTTTTCTGCCGGTAGACAATGTCTTGCTGTCCAGCCAAATACTGTCAGGTTAAAAATCCCCGCTACAAGCTGGGACCTGCTCATCCTTGGGCCCTTATGAAATTCCTGAGCCGTATTAATCCAGTAGCATATCAGCTCCGAAGCTCCTCCCCACCCATCATGGCCGATTCCAAAACTTTTCATGTATCCCACCTGAAGCCCTTCGTGTTGAAACCGTTTTCTCATTTCTCACAGAACATTGCCCCCCCCCCCCTCTCCTGAGCTGTAGCCTCCAACATATTTGCGGTCAAAGAGATCTTGGCTATGAAGCGTTTAGGGTAAACGGCAAGTCCTGGTGATTAGTGGTGAAGGGATTCGTCCGGAGGAGAGGATCATGAGTCTGAGGAGAATATCCTTGGACCGCGCGGTCTCCGTGTTTAGGTTTCCTCCCATGAAGTAAGCCGAACCAGAAAAGAGAGTGAGGCCTAGGGGGGGGATACTGTCACGTGGTCCCGAGAGGCCCCTTCAACCGGGCTGCGGCGCACTTGAGCTGCGCCCGCCCGTACTGGTCCCGCGCACCTGCCGATTCCACGGGTCGCGGGGTCCTCTTCCCCCTTACCTGAATGCTCTACCCCCGTCCTCCGTCCTCGCTTGCCGTTCCGGTATGCGCATGCCCGCTGCCTTAGCGCGCGCGCGCCCTCTCGTGATTTTTAAAGGCCGAGTACGCCCATTATTGGTAAAGGCTGGCATTGTGACCCTATTTAACCTCCTTCCTTCCGGTCACCTATGCCGGATTTAGTGCCGTACTGCCTTAGAGAAAGCGTCTTCTCTTTCCTCATCAGCCTCATTCCGTGGACCGACTTTACGCTCCTGTTTCTCGACCACGAACCTTATAGCCGACTGTGCCCTGACCTCCCTGCCTTCCCCGAACTTCGCCTAAGTCTCACGATTTTGTACCACGCATGGCCTTCGCTGCCCACCGCAAGCAAGTCACGCCAGTGGGAAACCTGGTAGTTCTCCGCCGCAGCCAAGTCCGTCCCTCTTTGCTGCGGGCTCTGGAAAACCGGGTTTCGTACTAGAGTTCTGCCCCCATGGTATACGGCTTACACCATCCTTGCGGGGATCCCGTGATCCACTACTAGCATCCGTACAGCTTGTTAAACAATTATTCCCTGCACTAAAAGACTGGCTGTAGCTTTATGAAGATTACACCAGTCTGTACGAGAACAACGCATGTGCTTACTTGACATACGAACAATCAAGTTTTCCCGTTCCCTGTTTTTCTTTTCTATCTTTTATTGTCGAAAGGGTGCTTTGTAATAGGCAGCACATTACAAGAAGCAAAGATAAAGAAACTCCTCAAAAACCTTATGCGAGGAGAGAAATATAAATCCTCGGCAAAAAAAAGGGTTCAGCTGATCCGTGAGCTCGTGGAGCAATCTGCAGCAGCTGGACAGGCGTCGAAGGAACGAAACTGGACAACGCAACAGGTCCAATTGAACAGGAATTTGCTCCTGAAATAATTTCCCCTGAGGAACACCCGCAGCGGCGTTCTTCAGGAGCATGGACTCTCTCTGGCAGGCTTTGCAGCAACTTGGCGCTTGTGAACCCTAATGTGGCGCCTACAACATATCCTGCAATACCAACAAGCAAGCTGACGTAACGCCAGCCCTCGAGAGGCGGCCGAGCGCCCAACAGCGAGAGAGTGAGAGGCGGCCTGAGCGTCTAGTAGCAGAGAGGCGTCCGACGCTCCAAGCAGCGAGCGAGAGGCGGCCGAGCGTCAAGCTGAAAGGTACCTCAAGCAAAGCTGGCACAGAGTACTTGGAAGGGGTGGAGGCTTTGCCCACGGCCTCAAGCCCAGGATTACAAACCCATTAGAAAACCACCGACTAGAAACACTTTCCTGTGATGGAAAAGAATGGTGACTTAGATGTTTTCCAACGAGGATTTTGAAAAGACTTTGTCGGACAATATCATCTGCCCAAAGAGGAGTGGGCAACGAAAAATATCTGACCCAAGACATAAGGGGCAAAAGCCTTGAAAAAGGGGGACGGGGACTATGACGCCACAAAGAGATGCTCTGTGCAGAAAAATCACCTCACTCCGGAGGTGAATTGCAGAAAATTCGGAGAGTCCTGCAGAAAGGTCCCACTGACACTACCCAGATGTGGGAAAGAGCAGCATAATGCCAACCTGCAAGCAATGGTAGAAGGACTCTCTGTTACCACTTGACGACCTGTTTTGAATCTAATGACAAGAGCAGCTTCATCCAACCTCTGTCCTCCAGATTTTCGTCAGTTTGTCTGTGACGGAAGCCAAAAACGTCCAGAAGACCGTGGAGGACCAGGCAGACTTCCCTAGGTCCGCAAAGGATGCCTCGAAGCCCGGAGAAACACCTGAGTCCCGACCTGAGGAGAGGAAAGCCTGCTGGAGATCCTTCCTCCCTCCCTATCGAACCGTCTGGCACCCTGCCTGTTATCCTCCTGGCCCCCGACCCACCATATTCCCAGTCACTGACTCACGCGCAAATTTTTTTATCTGCAAACCACCCAGTGGGCATTTAGTGCCACTTGTCCAACCAAGCTAGGTGTACCACCCCTAAATTAAAAAAAAAAACATTCCCACAGCGCCCCCTGTCACAGCCCTATCCATCTATCTTATTAACTGGTACTGCAGGAAGGAGAAACATAACCTTCAATACCTGTCACCCTCGGGGCAGAAAAGCTCCCATGTGGCTTCAAAGACATGAGCAGAGGTGACTGTTGTGCTCCAAGATGGTGACTGCTAGAAATATTATTCCCGAAAGACCATGAACCTGACTGGATTGGCGGAGTCCGCTCTACTATACCCATGGCTCGGTGTTTCTCTCGCTACATTCCCCTATTCCCTTTTTACTGGTTTGGATCTGGGTGATGCAATTGAATTATGTTCCACTTCCCTCCGTAGGCCACCCCATCAACCCAATATATATTCCCCCACAGAGGACCTGTGCCATACTTCTTGGAAAGGTCCCGGATGAAATGAAATCTTAAGTGGATTGTACCCCTGAATGATGCCACAGAGATGTGTACTGTGCAAAATGGCTGTCCTTAAAGTCACACCTGTGACCCATATCAGCTGTCCTGCAAGCCTCAGCTTTGAGTTCGCCAACCAGCCCAAGGTGAAATCTCCTTCAGAATCAAATTATGCAAGCTGAGGTGGAAGAGTCTGACGCCCCCACAAACCCCCTTCTGCTGAACAGTCACGGCTCTCCACAGGCTTCCCAGTATCAATCACCGGGCAGAGAGCTGTCCATCCCATGCGATCTGATAAATCACTGAGAGTGCATGGGGACCATAGAGCCAAACCAGAGATCTAAGACTTGGAGGAATCCCCGATAGCAGCCCCACTGATTGTGTCCAAAACCCATGGGATAACAGGGACTATCCCTATGTCGCCCCTCCTGCCTAACAAGGACCCCCCAGCACCTGAGAGGAACTGTCTTGTACTAAAATTTGATGATACTTTGCTGTGACTCTGAATGTATCTAAGCTGTGATGTATCACAGCCTGTTATATGAGGTCTGCAGATATATAGCAGCCGTGTAGGTGCAGGATGGTTGCAGTGTCTAGGCTGTTGGCCAGACGACCAATTTACCATACAGCTGTGTTGTGGGCCCCAGATGTAGTCCCAGCCCACAGATACTCCTCGAACTGTTATAAAACCATCTAGATGTATCCCAACCAGATAATGCCTAGAGGTGCCCTTTATCTACAGCTTGCCAGCATGACTTAGACTGTTGTGGACAATAATGAATTATCCCAAGCCTGGAGGCGTATCTCAGACTTGTATTGACACTGATGATAGGTATCCAAGCCTGAGGGTGTAACTCAGGACAGTATGTAGACAATAATAATGTTCTAAGGCTGAGGGTAGTATCCAGATGTGTAATTGGGATGGCCATCCTGAGTCTGGTTTCCATGATACCAACAGCTCAGTGGATTGCCGAGCCGCAATGAATGCAGTCAATGCTGTTTACACAGAAGAAGTGTATCCAAAACCAGTAATGTATGCGCCCTGTCTGCCCTGTGGTGTAACCAACCCCATGGCAAGTGTAATGGTGATCCGTTCCAAGCTGGGGGGGGGGGAATAATTTTTCCCGAGGTATACCCCGGGTTTTGAGTGGGAAAGGGGTTTTAGACCTCAGTCATAGAGGTGATGGTCCCCACAAAAACGTTTGATATGACCCCCCAAAGCAGGATTCCTCCAAAAACCTTTATATTTTGATAGTTCAGATACAACGGGGCATTGAGTGGGGTAAAGCCACAGTTTTCACTCTCCCCAGGGGGACGGAGTCCCCGGAGGCGGGCCTAGAGGAGGGCCCAGGTGGCCAGCCCCCCAAAAACCCCACCCAAAAGGGGGAGGTTGACGTATAAAACGGGAAAATTAAATGTTTTTAATTGGGTCATAAAACCCAAATTTTTAAAAATTGTAAAGTCCAAAATTTTCCTGAAGTTTAGGTTTAAACCCCCCACCCCCCCCCTGGGGGGGAAAATTTAAGCAGGTCTGAAATCCTTTTAATATTTTCCTGTGGGGTTTAACCCCAGTGCATATAAAAACCCTAGTTTTTAAAACTCGTACATAAACCCAATCTCCATCCAGAAATTTTTTAACAGATGTCCCCTTTTTGCCCCCCCCCCCCCACAAAAAAAAATTTCATTGACCGCTCCCCAGCAGAAGCGCAGTCCTGATTCCCAAATCTCGGGGAAATAGTACGCAACAACCCTCAAAAAGAAAAATCCATATCCCCCACTTTCCTTAAAAAAACTTCAGCCATAAGAAAGTAGGCAAGTATAAGAGGCGGGGGAACCTGGACGGAAATAAGACAGGGGAACCCCACTCAAACCGGTTTTTCCCAATAGCCGGGGGTTAAATTTTCAGTTTGAGCTGGGGTCCCATTCTTTTTTCATCCATG
The DNA here is from genome assembly GCA_025379985.1 of Phyllomedusa bahiana. Lineage (NCBI taxonomy): Eukaryota > Metazoa > Chordata > Amphibia > Anura > Hylidae > Phyllomedusa > Phyllomedusa bahiana. Next base: position 27,274 of record JAODAL010047555.1, read on the forward strand.
CCCCCTTGGGATCTAAAGGGCAAACCCACCTTGTAATTTGTGAAATCTTCTAGGGTTTTTATCCCTTTTTTTCCCAGAACGTTTGATGTGTATGCCCATTTTTTCCTTGTTATTAGTTTTTTGTTTAGTAACCCTTGAAACATCGTTCCATTTAAAGGAAATCAGTAATCCTTTGGGGTTTCTTGTTGTTGCAAAATTTCCTTTTCCCCTTAAAGGATGTATTTTCTTTTGTAGCTGTTTGGAGAGAAATGAGTTGAGCTTGAAACGCTTTTTTTTAACATTTTTTTAAAAATATCGGGTCAACCCTTGGGGTTTGATTCCTTTTTAAATTATTAAAGGGTTGGGTGGGGGCAGCGGTATTTTTTGGGGGGGCTGGAACGTTTTGTGGACGTTTTATGCTTAAATTCCCCCTTTAGTGGGGGGTGAGCGCAAGTAGAAAATAACCCCTTCCCCCATTGCATTTTGGCCCCCCCGTTTCCACGGGGCGGTAAACTTTTAACGGACACCTCCATTCTTTTTTAAATTTAGTTTTTAAAGGGGGTTTTTTTCCCTCACCACGATGTTTAAGCTTTAACAAAAAGGGAAAGATAAATAAAAACCTTTTAAAAAAAAGAAAAGAGGTTTAAACCGCCACTGTAGCTATAACCCACCATGACGGGACTTCACCCCCATTTTTCCAAAATAAAAAGACTATTACCAAATACTTTGCTTTTTGGGTTTGCTTAGCTTGGGAGATAAAGAGGTTTTATTTACTGTTTAAAATGTAAAAACAAGTTTCTTTATTTTACCGCAACCACCTCTTCCTACCACTCTCTCTTTTCTAATTGCTCCACAAACTTTCTTTTTTATTATGTTGAATCCCACCTGCTGTCCCTTTTTTCTAGCACAAGGATTTGTTTACCTAAGTTATGGGCACCCCTTTAAACACTTACAGCTCTGTACCCTTTGGGGGCCCCAAAAATTATTAAAAACCCCAACATCATTCACTGTAACAGGGTTTAGCTAGGTATTGCAGAGCTTTATGCCATCACTGCCCGTAGTCCACCGAAAAGCGGGCCCGGAAGTTTTGATTCAAAAGCTGACCATGACCCCGGAAACCCGGGTTGGGAAAACAACCACTTTTAAAATTTTTGTGATGTACAGCTTTGTCACATCATAACCCCAAAAATTACTTTTATATAGTTTATTAAAAAAGGTGGGTAAAAAGGGCCCCAAAAAAACAGATCTGTCAGATAAATACACAAAATTTTTAAATTTCCGAGGGTTAAGAAATATCCAAGCCGGCTTTAGCTAGGACCCCACGCATCAGGCAAAACACTAAGGCATTGTCTTTTTTTCTATTGATCCCTTGCAAACCCATAAGTGGAGAGAGCTTTAAGCTTTTTAATGGTAAATTTGGAAAATTGGGTGTCCCAAAACCCAAAAAGTTACATAGTTTTGGAAGGGTGAAAAAAAAAAAAATTTGAACCAGAGGAAGGCAAAAAAAAAACCCCCCGAGGCACAAGCCCAAATTTTCCCCAATTTTTCCCTAAAAAAAATTTCCCTTTTTTACCAACCCTTTTGGCCAAACAGAAAAAAACCCCGGAAACAACGTCCCCCAAAGTCCCTTTTCCAGAAACCTGATCACTATAAATTGTTAAATTATAAAAAAACTCTAAAATGCATCCAGAAACCCTTTTTTAACTCTGTTTGTGAGTTCCCCCATGACAGGTTCCTCTGGCAGAGAGTTTTCCCCATTCCTCACTGATCTAACATTAAAAAATCCCCTTTTTATGTTTCGTAGAAACTTCTTTCTTCCCAATTTTAGAAGATGCCCCCCCGTCAAAATACAGCCCCGGGTATAAAAAAATCTTGGGGAGTCCTTATTTACCCCTGATATATTTAAAACATATTTTTTTACGTCTCCCTGAACTGTAATTTTTTCTAAACTAAATAACCCTAATCTTGGGTAATCTTTTTGGGGATTGGCAGTCCCCCCAGTCATTTTTTTTATTTTTTTTGCCTGCCTTTGAAAATGTTTTTAAACTTTTGCACTGGGGCCTTTCCTGGGGCATTAGGGGGGGGGCCCCCAAAATGGGGACACAATTTTTTCCCATGTTTGGGGCAACCATGACTTTTTATAATGGGAAATAATGTTTTTCATCAAGTGCAACTATTGGCCCCCCCTTTTTAAAACATCCCATGATCCAATTTTTCCTTTGGGAGCTCTTTCCCGAACCCGGCTGTTAAAATTAAGTTTTCTTTTCCCCCAGGATTCCCCCAAATCTTTTCCCCTGTTTTTTTATTTTTCCACGTTTTTTTTCATTTTAAAAAGTAATCATTAATGGATTTTTCCTCCCCCCTGTGCATGCCTTGCATTTTTCTTGTTTAAAACCCCCTCTGCCCATTTTTTTTTGCCCAGGGCCCCCAACTTAAACCCCAAACCATTTTTAATAAAAAAATTTTCCTAAAATTGGTTTGATTTTCCCTTTTCAGAGCTTAGTATCATCTGCAAAGGGTCGATATTCTATGTGCAATTTCCCCAAAAAACA